>APFE030278247.1:0-18316 GCA_000404065.3 Pinus taeda
TGTTAGCTCTGAGAAGTTCTCTTGGTGTAGAGAAACAATGGGTGTTTCAGGGCTGGAAAAATGACTAAGCTCTCCTGAGGAAAGAAAACAACAAGTGGGAGATTGTTGGGTTGTGTTATATTCTTTCCACATAGTTAATAGGGGGTTTGAGGGGTACTTGTAACCCCACTTTATGGGGTCCGGGGCAGTGCCCCAGAAAATTTTGGTTTTGGACCCTATGTTAGGTTGGGCGGACCCAACTATAGTTTTGTGAATGATTTTTGCACATGTTTTTTGGACGCGATGGTTTTCGGTCCATGGTATTGGATGCTTCGACATGTATAAATATGTATTGTAACATTGAAAGAAATATAATGAAAAATCAAGCTGGTAGTCCCGATTTTGGGATCCAGTGGGAAATCTCTATGTATACATGTTTTAAGTGTTAAGCTCTCGCATTTTTATTTTTCCTGTGATTTAGAATTCATATGTAGGTAAATTCTATACGGGGTTAAAACCTACACCTTCGTAAATAATTATTTAGGGGATGATCGCATTACAGACTGGTATCTAGAAAGCAACATATGGAGGTAAGGGAGGATGTTATGATGCATCAACAGGAAAGACAATCAAATGATCGTCTGAAGGATCTATTGCACCCAAAGAAGTTAGTATATCTTTCTTTTGAGATGGGCACAACTGGGGAACTTCTAGCATCGACATGGTAGTAGATGATTGAGCCAATTCATCTACTATATTATATGCATGGGAAGCTCAGTTAGAAGTGGTATTATGATGTAATAGCCCCTCGGGGATCTTGGGAATTGAATCAAACTTAGGCTGAGGGATGTGTAACAGACCATTTGATGTCATAAGAGGCTGAGTAGATTCTATGGTTTTTATCTCAGTTGCGGACGAAGTCGATGGCTTGTCGTATTGACATAACCGAAGTTGCAAGTTGACATCAAAGGTATTGACCTCATTAGAATTCATCATGAGGATCTGGAGGTCACCATGACTAGAAGGTTGGGGAGGGTGGGCTACTTGATCTTGCTGAGGTTGAGCAAAAAAAAATCCTTGCTGAGGGAAGGGATTCGTAAGCACAACTGGTTGAGATGGCATGTGATTCATAGGTGGTTGATGCATGGGTGGTTGACCTCTATAAGCTTCTTGGGCATCCCACACTTGGTGCATCTGAGGTAAGAGGGGACACTCATGAGTATAATGGACATGTACACCACAAAATGAACAAGGATTTTTCATACAAATACCCTTTCTTTTCTTAGGCTGGTTTCCCTGTTGTTGGTTGTCGGTGTTAGGTTGGTTCCCTTGGGGTTGATTAGGTAGATTACCCTGGTTACCCTTCCCCTTACTCTATTTCTTCATATTTTGGGGATTGGTTGCACCCTCTTCTGTCCATACACTTGGCCCTGAGGGGGCAATGGCTGCTAGGGTTGAGGATGCATGGAAGGCTATGGTGCTAATGCATGAGGGGCTGGAGCACTCAACGGTGTAAGATGGTGAAGGGGAAACAGTCTGGTAGATAGGTTGAGCCCTAGATGGCCTTGACATTTGCTAATGTGATCAGGTGAATGCATAAGATGTGCTTTTTCCTGAATACACATTGATGGTAGGAGGGGGATAAGTGTTGGAGGAATTGGTGCCCCCCTGCAGATACAATAAATCTACTGAGTATACAATAAAGGATGTGAAATAGCTCCAACAATACCTTCGATGGTGTGAGACTCCCCTGGTGCATTGGAACCACCAGGACGAGGGAGGTCTGGTATAACGTTATAGACATAACCGAATTGAGTATAAATCAAGTCATATCTCAGAGAAGTCTAGAGAGTTTCTTCCTATGTATGAGGAAAGTGAGATGCGACATATTTGGAAATGGGTGCTAAAATATTCCTAAGAAACGAATCGAGGTAAACACGATCTTTGATGGAAGGATTAAGACACATGCTCCTCCTTCTATACCATTCCTGGACATGGTCAGAAACACGGGTGGCTTAGGACTAATGGAATGTGGTCAAGAGCTCCGTACCAATGTCGTATCAGAGAGGTAACTGAAAATATGAAAGAAAACCTTTAGGAAGCATCGAAAAAAAGGAATGAGAAGAGAAGGGCTGGTCAATGTACCACTTCGCAACATCTCCAGTGAGTGTGTGTTAGAACAACTGAAGATGAATGGAGTCATCCGAGTGATGGAATTGGATGAATGCCACATATGGAAGGAGAGGACTTGATTGGTGGGGTCCTCTCTAGAATTACCCTCAGACTTGGGAATGTTTGAGGGAATATTAGTCAGCATAGCTGGCCAATCAAAATCATGGTGTACGGGTTCATTAATCAACTTGCTAAAATCTACGAGACTTAACCTAGCCATGAAAGGTAGCAAAGGATTTGCTAAGACGATTATTGCAATGGTTTTTCTATATGTGACTATGCGGATAGAACCAGAGCCACCACCAGGTTGGTTTCCTACACCTGCAGTGGGTCCTGACATGGTGCCGATATGCAATGAAGGAAGCTTGAAATTGGATGAGAAATCAGATGAACCAAAAGAAGAGTCGGTATGGAGACTCAAAGGATTACTAACTTGAACCTTGCAGGAAGGAGTAATATGGCCAAGAGGAAACTGAGGATGAAAACTTAAAAGTATTTGTGACAAAATCCTTGGTGGTGCTATGGCTGTAAGACACATGTGACACATAAATGGTGAAGGGAGATAAACAAAATGTATCTGTCTCTGTTTGGGTAGATAAATTAATTAAGTTAAGTCTTGGCTTGGTGGTGTAAACCAAGTGCCCTTCTCTTAAGGTTTTCTTGTGTGTGCAAGAGTGTTTATTCATTAAGCCCAGATTGTGTTTGAAAAAAGAAAAATATTGTTGAAATAACTGAAATTAAAAATAGAAAATGAACATAAAATCAACTATCTAAAACCCCACCCAAACTGGGTTTGCAAACATTGTGCTGGTTGGTGACGAAATCAACTAAAAACACACGAAAAAGGGCAAGATATCCAAGCATCGATGTGTCTTGGATCAAATGACACTATGCTATTGGAAAGTGGTGTAACAACAACAAAAAACTAGCGAGGAAAATTGCTGCAAAAGATAGGGAGATGGGTGTGAAACTTAGGGAAAATTGTGGCGCCCTAAGGAAAATGACCAAACAGGGTTCAAGAGGGATTTTTGGAAGGAAACAACATATCTTTAAAGATATAAAAAAGGAAAGTACAGATCTGGAAAATATGGCTGAAAGCTCTATAAAATCTCAGACTTATTACACAACTAAATGCCTCCTCTAATGGTCGAAGTGTACTAGAAGCCCTAAGGCGATAAATAATACTTCGACGAGTGAAACATAGTATATCAAGGCCTAAGCGGGCTAAGATACTGGTCAACCAACCCAACGGACTGCTCTCGACAAAACCCAGAAAAAGATCAGAAAAATTCTCGGAAACCCTAAAATCGCAAGGACAGACTTGATTTCGGAGATATCACACTTTTTGGGTGAAAAAATGTGTTTTGGACCTCTAGATCATAGGTTTGAGGCAGAAAAGTGCGATTTCTACTCCTCAGTTCTCAGGCAACAAGTCTCGGGAAATAATTTCGTCTCTGTCGTGGCTGATTCCTATGACCTGTGGAAATAACCAAAAGACTTGTAGAAGTTAGAAATTTGATTGATCTAGGGTTAGAATGCTAGTAAACAACATTAAGATCTTTAAAAAAGAAAAAACCTAAGCTGAAAACTGAAGGTCACCTAGGTTTCTAAATCAGAATTAAAAACATAGTGGAGTCACCATTTGTTAGCAATAATCAGAAAATCCCCAGCAGAGTCGCCGTCTCTTGGAGTTTTTTCTTCTCAAAGGTGTATGGAAAGAAACCAATATATACTGTGGATGAAAAATAGCCTCAATAATGAAGGTGGTTGTTAAATAGTGTGGATCTATATCAAATGACAGAAAAAACTTGTCAAAGCCCTGATCTATGCAACATAAATAGTTAAACTATAAAATGGAATAAGAAATACGCACGAGTAACTCCAATAATCCAATGGAAACCAGATATATAACGAATATATTTTATTAGATGATACCTATGAAAGGAACAAATAATGTTACCATTCCCCCTCTATGGGATGGGTTCTTGGCTATCCTCAATGTCTTTAGTTTTTGTAGAGTCCCTCTCCTCTATAATGTGTAAAACCCAACAAACAAAATGTCTGAGCTCAATGAGAACTCAAATGGAAAAGAAAATGGTGTGCGGAAATGATAATAATCAAAGTTACAATAGTGAGTGCAATAATGAAAATGATCGAAAGTGAAGAATGAATGTAAAACCCTCCAATTTATAGCAAAAGTTTAGGTTATCCTTGAATAATGGGAAATAATAAAATATTATTAACCAAATTCTAGAATTAACCATTTGGAATATTTATTATATTTGGTTGGAGGGAAAAAGTATTTAAATTGGTTAAATACTTTTATTTAGAAATAATAAATGGTTTATTTATCATCTCAAAAAATATGGTTAAGGAATAATAAACAAATAATGATTTATTTAAGTATTCCTAGGGGATTTAGTCAAAATTGACAAGATATGGTAACTAATTAGTGATTAATTAATAATTCCCAACAAAAAATAACATAATTAATGATTTATCTATTTATTTCTCATATCTGGGTCCAATATGACAAGGAATATTCATCAAACAATGGTTTAATTGATTAGTCCTAGAATATAATTAAATAAATAGTGATTTATTTAATTATTCTTCATGGGTTTAATCAAAAATGACTTAACAAATGTGGTTTATTAAGTAATTTCTTACAGCGAAAGCAATTTTAGTATGGTAAAATTGGCCCTAGATGGTGTACTTCGATCCATCTAGTAAATTATGGCTAGATGATCAATTTTTGGTGATAATAGTAGATATTGAGCTCAAGAACTTGGCACTATTTTTTTTTATTGTTATGTGATGTATTAGACATTGATTCAATAATAATGAGAAGCTTCTTGTTGGTTCATCATTGAGTTAGTTCCAGAGGGTTAAGGATCTTGGGGTTGGGCCTAACCTAGTGGCTTAAGTCCCTCTTGTGTATTTGTATCTCTTTTTAGTGCAGATTGCTTATTATTTTCTTGTATTTCAGTAGAGAATAATCTATCGAGATCTGTGATTGAAGCCTCTACCTCATCTCTCTCACAGGAGCATGAATAAAAGGATATACAACCAGATTCCAAAAGTATAATGTTTAGGGTTTCCTAGAAGAAGATTTGTGTTATTCATCTTATTTTTCATGTGATTCCTGTGGCTTAAGAGTTGGTTTATTGATTAGACCATAGTTTTGGCATAGATTAGATAGCATTTAAATTCAACTCATATTTTCCACTACTAGTTGTTTCATTTTGTAAATGATAAATGGGTATATGCATGTGATGATTGCAGGGCTGCTTGGATCTGTAGGTAAGGGAACCTTCACATCCTCCATATTGGACTTCCTCACATTCTCTTGTGAACCCCAAATTCTATACTAAAAATTTGGTTCATGAGCTCATTTTCCTTGGATCATTGAGAGCATCCCTCCTAGTGCAAAACAGGCCTTCAAAAGGCTCCAAGCTTGGCTAGGGGACTTGGCCACCCTTCACTCATCTATCTAAAACTCCATCCACCTTTCCATACCCTAAAACCACAATTTTCACCTACTAAACCTTCTCAACAACCTTCTTGTACCATTACAAGCCTTCCTGTAGTAATACAAGGCACCTGTAGCAACCTGCTGTAGCAAATTGTTTCTTCACTAGTTTTTACCTTTGCTACAATTTGAACTTAGTTTTGAAGGATTTTGACCCCCATCTATGACTTCATGATCAAGGGAAGCTCCTAGGCCACTCCAAACCCTACTTGTCCTTTAATAAAAAAACATAATTTTGTTAGTTTCCTTATCACAGATTTGGTACAAATAAAACATTGATTTATATGCAAGTGTGGGCTTGTTAGATGGTACATAGAATCTTGAGTTATGGTTTGCTAGGTTAGATCCTTGTCTACAAGTAGATTTGATAACTAGATGGATGATTATAAGATATTGTAGTTTCCTTTCTGCAAGTAGTTTAACTCTTTCCTTTTTTGATGAACTATTTCTATGGAATTTTGCAAGTTCAAGTTAATAGAATTTTCCTTTTCATAGTTAGAGGTAGCTTCTAAATTTCACCTCCATTAGCTATCTTTCATTCTAATTTAGTAAGAGGAAGGGTCTTGGAACACTATTGATCAGATGTCCTAGTTGAGGGTGGCATGCATAAAATCCCATCTACTGTGCATATAATGTTGAGAAATGGCAATAAGAAATTCCATTTTAATTTTTCCTTGAATTAATCTGATAATTAAAATCGAATTCTATTCTCATAGAAACTTGTAAATAGTTAATTAAGTTTAATTATCTTAATTAGCTTAGGAATTTCAAGTTGGAAGTCTTTATGTAGTCATGTATATGTTCTCCCTAAGTTTAGGGGTCCAATATGAGTTTAAATTGAGTTGGAAATTAGATAACTCATTTTAATTAGTTAAGTTCTGTTAAATTAGTTCTAAATTGTTTTTGGAACTAATAGAGGACTAACAGCCATTTGGTGCACTAATGCATCCACTAGGGCTACTCCAGTTAACTGAAAATTTCCTCATGAGAAACTCATCCATGTCAGTTCATAGAAAGACCTAGTTGAGACTAGAGTGCAGGGACAATGTACTATCAGTTGTATGATTTACTGAGTTGTATAGATCATGCATGCGATCAAGAAATAGACCTATTTTGGATGGTGGAGTTTTGGATGCACTGGATTCCTATTAATATGGGCTATTCATCCATAGGAATTGCACAAGGAAATACGGGCTTGGAGAGTTCCAAAATTGGGTAAGTGTTGGCCAAGATATTGCTTGAGAGCTGAGAGTGTTGAACATACTTGTGCGGAATTGTTCTAGTGAGAACATGGTTTGTATTGTCACTCATATTTCTGATATATGCAATCCAGATAGCGGGCTTTTGTGAAGTATATTTTCCTAGAAACATATTGTGTTATGTGCCATTGATTTATCTTCTTCTTTTTCTTATTGTTTTCATCGATCTATTGGCTTCTACTGGTTGGAAGTAGAATTAGATTCTTGGCTTGTGATTTAGTAAATTTCATGAGCTATACTTGAGGAGATTTTGAAGGTTTGAGTTTTGGGTTACGGGTGAAATTCGAATTTGAAATCCATACTTCAAGATTGGAAAATGGCGTTCTATGATTTGCGTCTCGAGTATGACTTGGAAGGCAACTTGAATTTTATAACTTACAGGGACAGAATGGAGGTTGTGCTAGATGATAATTGATCCAAGATCTTTTTTCTATAGATGTATTAAAGAATTCTATGAACAAACTGCCACTTAACCATAGAAGCTTAATGTGCACATGAAAGAAGAGAGGAAACACATAAAGGCACAAGAGAAGACAAGAGACTTGATAACGGAGTTTGTCCAATTAGGACTACATCTTTGGGCCCTGCTCGATCAATGGAGAGGTCTTCATTCATTAAGTGGAATAAAAGAGAAAGAAGTACAGTCAACATTTACATAAGGAGTCTTATACCTCCAATCTGGAAAATGGCCGAAAAATGGAGAGCTCTGTTGCAGAAATTGAAATCACCGTTGATTTCTTGTCTCCGAGAGGTGAAAAATCGATATAAAACTTGCCCAATTCTGACACTAGAGCAAATTGACCCTCTAAAATATGTGCTTAGGAAAGGTTTTGCTCCCTACCATAGGCCACTCAAGGTTCTGCCCTCTTGCAATAAAATAATACAGTCTCAAAATTCGTGGCCACTCCCCACTGGTCGCATTGTTCAAAAAGGTTTAAATACAACTTGGTTGGCGGACCTCCCAGTGGAGTCCATTGGCGCAATGGTAAAAATGGTGTAGTCATTGAGGAGGGGTTGGGGGAACAAATACTATCCCTCTCATTTTAACACAATTTGGTTCTATTTGTTGTACTAGGTGGCAGGTCCACCAAAGTGGTGACTCATCCCCCCATTCTCTGCCACTTTTTTGTTATACACATTGAGTGGAGGGGTGGTGGGTTGACAGCCCGCTCGCCAACACTATATTTAACATATAATTTGATGCGGTGGTTCCGGGGGAAATGGGGTCATGGCCGCCTATCCCTTTTTTATATTCAGATAGTTTTGGTGGTTCCCAAGGGCGATGGGGTCATGGGCACCCACCCCTTTTTTTAATGTTAAATTTGTTGTGGGCTCCACTGGAGGCCCGCCCTTTTTTAACTTTACTAACCCACCTTAGGAATTTTCTCAAACCTTAGGGGTCATTGCATGAATTAATCATCTTACAAATTTTCCTAGAAAATTGGCCGATTCTGGTGCCGAGTTTCTGCCAAATTGCGTCCTCCTTAAGCCTGCCACATGTGTAGGTCAACTTTCAACTTTGACTACTTCTATCTTCCTCATATGAAACTATATTGGAGTGTTGTTTACACCATTGGAATTAGGGAGACGAGCACTTCGATCTGGTGTCAAGTTCATCAACTTTCTACCACTTTGAATTTTGAGCCTTTTACCATGCCACTAGTATCTGGAGATCCACCTAGATCAATGCTCCCCATTGAGGATATTTTGGACCGCCAAAATATTTATTAGTCAATTGGAAAGTGAGGGAATTGTTCCCTCAACCTTTCCTTTTCTAGCCATTTTTCCTTGCTAGGGTGCATCCCTTTGAAACCAATTTGAAGGTACTCCACATCTCCCCATCATGAAGTCCTGGTTCTTTTGTCAAGGATGATATCTTTAGGAAACTTGTCAAGATACTCTAGTGAAAAGTCATCAACTATAGGAACTGATCCCACATCTTCAATGTCCATAATAAATGGTGGCTCATAAATCTTTAAGTTTTCCACATTCACTTTGGAGTACATTTTCATATATGCCGGCAAATCGAGAGATGGAAGGCATTGTCTCTAATTTTCCCCAAGATAGTGAATGTACCATACCAGATTGGTCACAATTTCTTCCCTTTTCCCTTCATTCTATCCTTGCTGATATGGAACCACACTTTGTCGCCCACTTGAAATTGATGGTCGACTTGGTGTTTGTCATGTTGAGCCTTGTATTGGGCTTGACCTTTTTCCAACTGCTCATGTACTACTTCGTGAATCAACTAGATCTGTTGAATGAACTACTACGCTTTGTCCCTATCATCATGTCCACTTGAGTCATCTTCTTTTGCAAAGACCATATCAAAAGGATATTTGGGTAGGTAGCCAAAACATGTCTCAAATGCTTAATGATGTGTATATGAGTGCACTACTCGATTGTAGGAATTCTACACATATGGAATATGCTCATCCCACGACTTAGGATGTTTTCCACAATAGCCTCGCAACAAGTGTACCATGGTGTGGTTGAAAACCTCTGTTTGTCCTTCGGTGTTTGGATGAAATTTCATGCTTCTTTTCAACTTGGTGTCCATCATCTTCCACAAGCTAGTCCAACACTTTCCAAGAAAGCGAGAGTTCCGATCTAACAAAATCGATGTGGGTAAACCAAAATGGTCCCAAACATGCTGAAAGAAAAGATAAGCATCTTGCTCTGCATTGATCTACTTTTTACAAGGCATTAAAATACACATCTTACTAAAATGGTCAATGAAGACATACAAATAGTTGTGACCTTTTCTAGACAAAGGCAAACCTCGTACAAAATCCATCGACACACTTTCCCATGGACGAGTCAAAATATGGAGTGGTGTGTAGAGCCCGTTTTTTCTATTAGAGGGATTTGAAATAGAACACATCACACATCCCTTTACATAGCGAGTCACAATGTTCTTCATATGAGGCCAAAAGAAAAATCTTTGTAAATGACACAAAAATTTTTCAACACCAAAATGACTAGACATAAGGGAGGTGTGTGCTTCCCTGATTACATGTACCCCTTCTCCTGTGGGTATGCACAATTTTCCAAGGTGATATAATAGTTTCCCCTACAAGTGATAGTTGTCCACCTCTGAACCATGGGTTAGTTTTCATAAATATCCTTAAAGTCATCATCATTATCATATTTTTCAACATAACATTTAAAATATAATGAAGCATTATGCAAAATAATAGAAGCAGAAAGACGAGGGCGAGATAGCATATTCGCCACTTTTTTGCTAGTTCCCTTCTTATACTTTATTATCAGATGAAATTGCTGAAGAAAACCCATCCGCCTAAAATGATGAGCTTGTTGCAACTTGGGTTGTGACTGAGGATATTGCAAGGGCTAATGATGCATGTGGATGATGGCCTCCTTGCCGATCACGTAGTGTTTCCACTTTTTCACACTTTTGACCAAGGCATATAATTATTTGCATAATTGGGATAGTTTATCACAGCCTAAGAGAATTTCTCCAAATGGTAACATAATGCCTTCTTTTGCTGCATCAATATAACTCCCATGGCATATCTGCAGACATTTGTCTCAATCTCGAATGGATGCTGGAGATCTGCTAAGACCAAGCCTGGTGCAGTGCTGATCTTTTCTTTCAATGCTTCGAAGTAATTTCACTGCTTCCCTCCCCATTGAAGGACTCGCTTTACGCTTGTTAGTATGTGTAGAGGTGATGCAATAATAGATACATTGGCAATAAATCTCCACCAATACTTCACTACACCTAAAAATCTGTGAACCTTGGTTACACTAGTAGGCATAAGCCAATTTACAATTGCTTCAACTTTAAAAGGATGAATTTTTAACTGACCATGACCAACAATATGACCTAGGTAAACCAAAGAGGTTTTCCCAAACTCACACTTTGACAATTTTACATAGAGTTTTTCATTTTTCAATACATTAAGCACTTTCTTTACATGGCATACATGTTCATTCCAATTTCTACTAAAAACAAGAATATCACCTAGATATACAAGAACAAATTCATCAATGAAAGGCCTAAAAAGATCATTCATGACCCTCATGAAAGTGGTTGGAGCATTGCAAAGTTTGAATGGCATTATCATCAATTCCAACAACCCCTATTTGGTTTTGAAGGTGGTTTTCCACACATCATACTCTGCAATTTGGACCTGGTGATAACCACTACGCAAATCCAATTTGGTGAAATAGATAACATTCTTTAATTGATCTAGTAAATCATTAATGCGAGGGAGAGGGTAACAAATTTTCACCATGATTTTGTTTAGCGCTTGGTAATCCATGCACGTCCTCCATGTGCCCTCTTTATTTGGCACTAAGACAATTGGTGAGCCGAACGGAGAAGTGCTCAGTCTGATGACGCCTTGGTTCAATAGTTCCGCACTTGCTTTTTGATCTCCTTCATCTCAATAGTCGACATCCCATACATGCCAATGTTTGGTAAAGGAGCGTCATGCTGCAAATGTATCTCATGTTGGATTTCCCTCTTCGGAGGTAATCCTATTGGTTCCTGAAACATCTCATCATAGTTAGAAATTAATTAACATAATTCCTTTTTATGCACAGGATCACAACCATGAAAAGTATCGAATAATTCTTCATCCTTTATTCTTACAACCATAAGCATGCATCCTTTATTGGAATTCATCAACCTCTTCATTTTTACTATTGTTAGAAGGCTAGTATTGGTTCTAGTTTGATGCACCCTTACAAAATATTCTACCCCATATTTTGTGATTTGGTATTTGTTTTCATGATAGAAGAAAATTGCTTTCTATCATATAAATATGGACTCCCTAACACCATGCCACAGATATCCAATGGTATAATATCAATTTCTACCTCATCCACTAACTTAGAAGCGATCACAAATTTTACCCTACACTGCTTAGTTACATTCAATTTCACTTTATCATGTATCCATCTGAGCGGATAAGGTTTTGGATGCGGTTCAATTTTTAAGCCTAGCTTCTTTACGAAGGACTCTGAAATTAAATTTTCTTGGGATCTGGTATCAAATAGAGTTTCCACTTTTGTATGATTTATGACAACTCTAATATGAAATAACTCAATTTTCTTTCATTCATTAGGAAGAGACTCATCTGTAGAACTAGTGCTTTCATGTGATTCAGAATTAATATGAGGTGTAAGAGTATCTTTTTTTCCTGATGCCATGATCAATACTTCATCTCTGGAATCATATCCAAGGTCTTACTGCACAGTTGTCACAATCTTCTGCTTGCACTTTCCTCCATACTTCTTTGGTCTCTTTTCCCAGTACAATTTCCAATAATGATTGTCATCATTACCTTCCTTTTTGCAGTGAGTGCAATAAGGCTTTTCCCCTTCATCTTTCTTGGTTGATGCCATCCTATTTTCCTTTCCCTTTCCTTTCCCTCTGGATTTTCGATTTGGAGGTTTGAGAGGTGGTTTCTTGGAATGATCATCTCTTTCATTTTTTCCCTTGTTCTCAAGATGAATGGCCTTTACATTGGTTGAGTCAATAGTGGTTGGTTCAAACAATAATAATGAATTCCTAATGTAATTATGTAATGATCCAATATACTTATTTACTACTTTGAGTGCGTCAAGTGCAATACCCAAATTAAGTGCTTGTTTTCTAAACTCCTCGGTAAAGCTTTAAACATCACGACTTCTACCTTGCCTTAAGTATTTCCAGTTTGTTAAGGCTTTTTTCTTATAACCCAAGGGATATAATTGTTCCTTTAAATTGGACCATGAGGAAAGAATATTACCCAAACTCTTACTACTTTGCAATTTTCTCTCCCACCAAACGACAGTGGTGCCACTTAGCTAAAGAGAAGGAAACTATATATTTGCCTCTTCCTCTTTGATCTACTAAATCTTGTAGTAGATTTCAATCTTCCTAATCCAATTATTAATATTTTCTGCATTACTTTCATCTTTATACATGGGAAGATCAAATTTGACATCTAATTTAAAAAATGGTTTCTTATATGCATCCCTTGAATTCCTATGATGATGGTGATGAGATGAAGAAGAAATTTCACTCATGGAAGGAGAAGGAGGGGGTTCTTCTCCACCATTTCCATGTGTTGAACCTTGTTCTTTTGGCTTTCTCTCCCTCTACTTTCTCTAGCCTTGAAAACAACTGATCGAAGGATTTACGGTAATTGTGCTCCTCCTCATAATGAGCCTCGTCATCTGCCATGTTTCTCCTTCGATGTGCATGCCCCACTTCGGGATTGAAATACTTTATTTTCCCTTCGCCTCTTTAGAGCCTGTTTCTTGATAGCATACAAACATGCAATTCACATCTATAAACACCTGCTCTGATACCATTTGATCTAATATCTTTTGCTTATAGATGTATTAAATAATTACATGAACAAATTTCAACTTAGCCATAGAAACTTAATGTGCACATGATAGAAGAGAGGAAACACATAAAGGCATGAAAGAAGACAAGAGACTTGATAATGAAGTTTGTCAAATTTTGACTACGTCTCCGGGCCCTGCTTGATCAATGGGGAGGCCTTCATTCATTAAGTGGCATAAAAGAGAGAATTACAATAAACATTTACATAAGGAGTCTTATACCTCCAATATGGAAAATGGCTAAAAAATGGAGAGCTCTATTGCAGAAACTGACATCACCATTAAGTTCCTATCGTCGAGAGGTGCAAAATCAATATAAAACTTGCCAAATTCTAACATTGGACCAAATTGACCCTTTGAAAAATGTGCTCAGGCAAGGTTACGCCCCTTGCCATAGGCCACTCAAGCTACACCCTCCTACAATAAAATAATACAATCTCAGAATTCATGCCCTCCCCCCCGGTCACACTGTTTAGAAAGGTTTAAATACAACTTGGTTGGCAGACCTCCCAATAAAGTCAGTTGGCGCAATGGTAAAAATGGTGTAGTCATTGAGGAGGGGTTGGGAGATCAAATCCTGCCCCTCTCATTTTAACACAGGTCAATTTTATTTGTTGTACCAGGTGGTGGTTCCACCGGAGTAGTGTCCCGTCCCCCCATTCTCTGTCGTTTGTTTTGTTATATACATGGAATGGAGGGGTGACGAGGTTAGCCCACCCCTCAACACTATATTTAACATATAATTTGATGTGGTGGTTTTGTGGGTGACGAGTTCATGGTCACACACCCCCTTTTTATATTCAAATATTTTTTTCAGTTCCCCGGGGCAATAGGCTCATGGCCGCCCACCCTTTTTAATGTTAAATTTGTTGTGGGCTCCATGGGGGCGGCAAGGGTCATGGCTTGCCACCCTTTTTAAACTTTATTAACCCACCTTAGGAATTTTCTCGAAGCTTAGGGGTCATTGGATGAATTAATCATCCTACAATTTTTCTTGGAGAATTGGCCAGATTCTAGAGCCCTGTTTATGCCAAATTGCACCCTCCTTAAACCTGGCACATGTGCAAGTCAACTTTAAGCTTTGACTTATTCTATATTCCTTGTACGAACTCAGATTGGAGTGTCATTCACACCATTGGAATCAGGGTGACGAGCACTTCGATCCAGTGTCAAGTTCATCAACATTCTACCACTTTGAATTTTGGGCCTTTTACCATGCGACTGGTATCTAGAGATCCACCTGGATCAATAATGGCTTGAAGGAATTTGTTGATCAAGAAATTCCTAAGCCAACAACATTAGATGCAAAGTATTTCACTGAATGGAAGAAGTGTGTGGCGAAGGCAAGACAGATAATCCTTGAGGGATTTCGAGACCACATTATCTCGAATCTCCATGGGAAGGAAACTACGCTATGTGGAAAGTATTGATGGAATTGTATCATAACAATAGTGAAAAAATGAAATTGGCACTAAATGAAAAACTTTGAAAAATCAAAATGGAGAAAGGCGAGGTTATTCCAAAATACTTGACCAAGTTCACTTAATGTCGTGATGAACTTGGAAGTGTTGGAATCACAGTTGTCGAGGATGATGTGGTGAGTCTTGTTCTTCTAGGACTCTCAAAGAGTTGGCATAGTTATCAAGACCCTGTCAATGGTCAAGAGAAGCTTCCAGATTGGGAATAACTGTGGTCAGATTTGATGCAGGAGGAGATGAGGAGGAACACTAGAGATGGCTCTTCATTAAAGATTGCCTATGAAGAGAACTATGCCTTAGTGATTAAGGCGAAGAAGGGGAAATGGAAAGACATGACAAAAGTTAAGCTCTTTCATTTTCATGAGCCGAGCCATTTTTCTACAAATTGTCCACTCAAGGAGTCCTAGAAGAAGTCCTCTGGAGGAGCCGCGAGTGAGGCTTTGGCCTCTCAATTCGAATTGGACATTTCCCTCATTTCATGCATGGTTTCATTAGTGATGGGAAGTGTATGGTACTTATATAGTGGAGCTTCATTCATGACTAGAAAAAAAGGGTTATTCAGTGTCTTGGACGAGAAAGATCTCCAGATTCATATCGGGATGGGTGATGATGGGAAGTATAGTGTTACTGGATTGGGAATGATTACTTATCAGAGGGAGCATGGGGCTCCACTCACCTTGAAGAATGTTATGTATGTGTTAGGGCTGAAGAAGAACTTGTTATCCATTTCCATGCTTGAGGATAGAGATTATGATGTGATCTTCTCGAAAGGGAAGGTGTTCCTTCGACACATAGCCATGGGTCAGGTAAAGAAAATAAGGATTTAGGCCAAGAATCTCTATAAGTTGGAATTAGAGGAGTGTGCTTCTTTAAGCACAAAAGTATAAAGGGTGCAGATATGAGATGTTGGTGAGTTGTGGCACAGGCGATTAGGCCACTTGCATCATGGAACTTTGAAGTTATTGCAGTAGATCTCTACCGGTCTTCCCAAAGGTATGCGTGAGCAAGTTGATACATGCAAGGGGTTTACTTTCAAAAAATACACCAATTCTTCCTTTCACGATAGTGATAGTCGAGCAGAGGCTATTCTAGAGAGATTCCATTCATATATGTGTGGACCATTCTCGACATAATCCACGGCCAAACATAGGTATTATGTTATATTTGTTGATGACTATTCTCGTAAATGTTGGATATTTTTCATGCAGAAAAAGGATCAAACTTTCACAAAGTTTTGCGAGTTTAAAGCATTGGTGGAGAAAGAGTCAGGAAAGAAGGTTAATGATATATGGAGTGATAATAGTAGTGAATATGCCTCAAATGAGTTTAAGAAATTTTGTGCAGCGGAAGGGATTAAATGGGAGTTGATGGCACCCCATAGCCCTCAGCAGAATGGGGTGGCCGAGAGGAATAACAAAAGCATAGTAGGGGCAGCAAGGGAAATGTTGCATAATCAGGGCCTACCACTACACTTGTGGGTTGAGGCATGCAACATAGCAATTTATGTTCAGAACCATAACCAACATTAGATACTTGAGATGAATACATCAAAGGAGGCTTATGCTGGTAAGAGGCTAGACGTTTGTCACTTAAGGATTTTTGGGTCATAGGTATATTACCATGTGACCAAAGATGCATGGAAGAAGATTGAGTTGACAACAGAGTTGGGGATAGTTTTTGGGTACATTGATACACCTCACAACTATTAGGTGTACTTTCAGACCAACAGGATGGCAATTGTTCGCAGGGATGCCAGATTCTACAAGGAGAAGGCCATGCAAGTTTCCCTTGAAAGGGAGCTTGAGCTATATGCGAATGAGGAGCTTTTAGCTTTTAAGGTTGAGGAGCCTCAGATTGATGTGGAGAAACCACATGTAGAAGATCTGGGAGTGGAGACATCCATTCAGGCAGATTCTTCGAGAGAGTGAAGAAAGTGCAACATAGGGGCTACCAGATTGTTGGATGATGCAAGGGATAATGTGGGAGAACCCACTTCTCATCACAGACATAGGATTTCACCTGAGAGGTACACTGTATACATGGATCTTATGGGTGAATGTGTTGTGAAAGAGCCATATTCCTTTAAGGGAGCATTATATAGTTGGTTTGGGTTGATGCCATGGTGGAGGAGTATGACTCCATAGTTTGTAACAGTGTTTGGGATGTGGTCCCGAGACTAGACGACAAGTCAGTGGTGAGATCCTATTGGCTTTACAAGGTAAAGCAAGTTGTAGATGGTAGTGTGGAGAAGCATAAGGCTATATTTTTTGCCCATGGATTTTCATAGGTAGAGGGGATTGACTATGATGAGATCTTTGCTCTTGTTGCAAGGTACTCATCAATCAGATTTATATTGGCACTATCAACATAGATGGGTTGGAAGATACATCAGATGGATGTGAAGACAACCTTCCTTAATGGCATGATTGAGGAAGAGGTGTACATAGAGCAGTCTGAAGGTTTTGAAACCTTTGACTGTGAGTCACATGTGTGTCATCTCAAGAGAGTGTTCTATGGGCTGAAGAAAGCACCTCGTGCTTAGTACACCAAGATAGATAGCTGTCATGCGGAAAGAGTTGTTTTTGCAGAAAAACCTAACCTCCCTAGGAGTCTAAGACTCTCTAGTGACAAACAAACCAAACAAGAGCAATCCTTCTCTAAACATACATTATTCTATGAGAAACCAAGTGTTTTCCGATCTTACCATAGGTCCAACGCTTGTTGTAGCAGTCCAGCCTTGCTGATCCAGATGAGCTCCTCCTTCACTTTAAGACCTGCATACACTAACAAAGCAAACGATTACATAACACCTGAATATTTCATAAAACAAAGCAAATTCATCACATAGACCAAGGAGTACATGAAATAATTCATTAACAACAAATCATTGAGAAGAATGGACTTATTTGTATTAAGGAAAAAAAAAGGAACCATTACAACCTGAGCCTTGGTGTTGTGCAAGCTCCTCCCAGGGTCCAACAAGAGATTTCCTCTACTTTGACAAGCTCACCCATTCCCAATATGGCAACAAGAAAGGATGGTAATCTCTCCTCACAAGTTAACAATGGAAGTCCTAATTCCAGCAGCATTTACCCTTTGGAATGTTCAGCTTTCAACCTCCCCTCCTTTGGCCCAATGCCTGTATTTATAGTGTTCTAGAGGAAGTTATTCAGTTCCAACATCAATGGGATACTCCATCTTTTGGATGGGGTAGCTCCTCTCTTGATGGGATAAGTTCCTCTATCATAGGGATGCATGAACCATCTGGAGGCGCTCAATACACGTCAAACACTCTTCTAGAAGGCTCTAGAAGTGACCACAAGTAACTTTTTAAAGATGAAACTCGCGCCTTTTGACCTTTACAGGGGAACGCACCCAACCTTTGGCTTACAGAGCGTACAAGTACGCAGGTACAGTGTGTTTGGAGTGCGTACACGCAGGCAAGGTAGAGAGAACCTGCGTACCCAGAGATAAACATGTTTTTAAGTGACTTTCTCTCGTTTTGAAGTTTGACATGAAGAGCAGAGGTA
>APFE030278251.1:14564-35594 GCA_000404065.3 Pinus taeda
ATTGGCTGGTAATCAGGCAATGTCTTTCCATGTTCAACTCCAGAACATCTTTTCACATGGATCGACTTGTACATTGGGCGAAGATTGAATAAGTTTGAAGACCCCGGATCTAGTTTCATCCATCCGGGCTGTGATATATTTAGGAAAATAAAGACATCAAACATACGCAGAAGCTACATAGATGATCATCCAAGGTAAAGGATGATGACTCTACATATAAAGAATCACCAGTCTACAACCGCAGATGGTTATTTGTTCCATGTACATGAAAATGATTTTATAAAAGTTGAGCATGGGAATGCCCGCCTCAGCTAGATCATGAAAATAATATGATGATGATGTATTGTATTGTATTTTATATAGGTCACCTTCCAGTTCGAATACCTCGGATCCTCATGATAAATCATTTCACCTAACATCAGAAGATTAACAACCTCATGCTTTAGGGGCAGTTGTTATAGACATATTTGGGCACTATAACCCCAATCATATATGTCGGTAAATCAAGGGCTCTTTAACCCCTAAAGGTGTTGTTTCATACCCTAAAGGATCATGGTCAACTGATTACATCATTTCCTAGAAGTTCCACTTGAAAAACCACTCAGAACTGGCAAAACTGGACCATACTGACTACTCCATGGTCAAGGTGCGATGCATACTGGCTGATACACTAGCCAAGTGTGATGCATACTAAAAGGGCCTTCTATGGCGTGCGATGAGTGAGAAGAGACAAATGGCAGAAATAATTTGCTAAGTGGATGCTCATAGAATGTTCTTAAAACTTCTCATGTGACACTTGCCTCTCTGAATTCGCCCAGGGATGAGTAAGAGATCAATAAAATCTCCAAGTGGAACCAAGAACTATCATTGAAATGACACTAGTCAAAACCCCAGAGCTGACTCACCCCCTTGCAAGACATCTATATATGGATCCCTTATCTGAGAGATCTAAAGGATGGAATTTTGTAATTTGTAAGGAAGTGTTGTTGGTTTCTCTTTCAGAAGGAACATTGTATTGTTGGGTGATCTTGCTTTTCATGAGGTGAAGAGGGCTTTGATTTTGGGAGGATGATGCTAGATCAAACAGCTTGGTTGTAATCCTCTCTTCTACTATTAATAAAGCTATTTGAGTTTTCCTCCATATAATCGTGTATTTGTGAATCTTGTTATTTGTAAATGTAATTGTATGGTCAATGTATTTCTGATTCTGCATTGTTTTTGATATTATAGATCGAGATGCATTGATGGTGTTTTGTTGCTTTGCCTCTACAAGTATTCTCTAAAGTGGGACAAGTAAGAGAGGAGTGGCAAGCTCTATCAAAGGAGAGAGGAAACAAGCAAGGAGCCAAGCAGAAGATTCACATTGGTACTCTTTGCTTCTCTCTTATCTATCATACATAAAGGAAATCACAATTTGCATTGATTTTCTATTTCTAAGATCTTAGTGGGACTAGCAGATCGAAAAGACACTAGTTTTCCTAGAAACAGCAAGTTGCTCAAGCCTCTTCTGTTAGTTGCAATAGTGTGGGCTTGTTGTGAATAGAGTTGCCCCCCACACTTGTTGTTCTCCTATAAAAAATTCACTACTCTGCATGCAATTTTCTTGAGTGCACAATTTTAGTTTTCAACAACAACATATAAGTTCATTCAAGGATTTCAATCGGATTTTTTTTTTTGTATAAATGCAATAATAATATTTTGTCAAATGAGCAAGTTATGACAGAGTTTGATAATTATATCTTGTCATATCATCATAGTGCATGACCTTCCCCCTCAAATGAGAAAAGGGCTTCCACGACCATAAGGCATAGGAAAAGGAGAATGGACGTTGGGAATTCATAAATGCAGCAGGACAATAGTTAAAATGGTGTAAATACAGCAAAAAAATGGTTAGAGCAGTACAAATTGTGAAGATAGGAAATGACTGCAAAAGGAGTAAAACAGAGAATTGATATGAGAAGAGATGTTTCCTTAGGTGGAAAAATATGACAAAAGTGTTACAGGCGATAGATGATAACGACTGTTGGTATCGATTGATCAAACATTATTGATATAATTCATATAAAAGTATAGTTTACCATGCATATTGGTTAATATAGTTATAAACATTGTTCAGATGGTAAATTCACCTTTAGAAATAAATCAATAGGAAATAATGGGATAAAGAATAATTAGCAATGTAACATCGAACTTCAATACCATAAGAAGATCCACTGCTGCCAGCAGGCATTCATAGCCTCGACACAGTTGCTTTTTAACCTAAAAATGAGCTAGAATCCTCTATTTAGTATTTAGACGGTTTTTTATTGCTATAAAGAGATCACTATGCTGACACGGTAACCCGATAATCATATTTCCATTCACTAGGATATAACAAAGTGACCAGGCCGACTCGTGATGAGATCTCCTATCCCATCTGACAGTTTTGACTATCTAGAACTACATTACCCTGGTGTGGTGGAATGTCACTTTTTACATCCTTATGATAATGGTAGGGTGGCTCATAGTGAGACCCCCTATCCTCTTTAAGAAGATTTATATTGTATTTCCATATTTTTGTTGTAAAGCGAGGGAGCCTTATTTACTCCTTAAGAGTTAGGGATGGCGTGAGAAGTAAAAAAAAAATGCCAATGAAAGTTATGCTTTTATCCCTATATCATCGTATCAAAGGGAATTATCAACTAAAATTGTGAAAAATAAACTAGCATGGTATTAAGATAGTGAATCATTTTATGATATGTCCAAAGAGAAGATATTAAACCAGTGATTATATAGATAAACCAGATTAGTTTCGGAATAAAGATAACCATCAAAGGTTTTACAAGTCATAATGGTATTAATATTACTATTTTTCCTTTATCTTGGATACAACTTCCCAATCCAAAAAGATGGTTTTGCTAGGAAAGCATGGGAGAGAAAAATGGTTCCTTGATTAAAATTGAACAGAAATTGTGCAGTTATTGGAACAACAATTATTGATCAAAAGAAAAAGAAATCACAGTTGTTCATTTTACTGAACAGTAGCTGTTCAATTGACTGAACATCAACTGTTCAATTTTTTAAACAACAATTCTAAATGCACCAAAAATAAATTAGGGTTGTTCATTCCACCGAACAACAACTATTCAATTGACTGAATAACAACTGTTCAATTGATTGAACAACAATTATTGACACACCAAAAATAAATCAAAGTTGTTTGTTCTACTGAACAACAACTATTCAATTGATTAAACAACAATTGTTCAATTGATTGAACATCAATTATAAACACGCCAAAAATAAATCAGAGTTGTTCATTCTACCGAACAACAAATGTTCAATTATCTGAACAACAGTTGTTCAATTGATTGAACAACAAATATTGACACACCAACAAGAAATCAGAGGTATTCATTCTACCAAACAACAACTGTTGAATTGACTGAACAACAGTTGTTGAATTGATTGAACAACAATTATAAGCGCACCAAATATAAATCAAAGCTATTCGTTCTACCGAATAGAAGCTATTCAATTGACTAAACAACAGATGTTCAATTGATTGAGCAACAATCATTGACACAACAACAAGAAATCAGAGTTGTTTTTTTCTACCGAGCAATAACTATTCAATTGATTGAACAACAATTACAAACACACCAAAAAGAAATCAAAGTTGTTTGTTCTATCGAACAACAACTATTTAGCAGTTGTGCATTTGCCAAGAGAATGACAACTACAAATTTGAAGGAAGAAACGCCTAAAACACAAAAGCATAAGAGAAATCCGAAAAGTAGAAACACTTTATTTAAAAACAGTAAATAAATAATAAATTAACTTACAACAGCTATGATGTTGTTTCTTAAGGGAACATCAATTTTTCAATGGAAAAAAAATGATCTCTTGGAAAAATGCTTTGGCAACAGTGACATGAATCTTCAAATTGAAATCAATTGTCCATTTCTTTTGTTATGAATCCATTAGGTAATGAACTAGATGAAATTCCCTTATTTCATTAACATTTTTTTCAAGAATCCCTCATTCATAATTTGACCTTCTTTATTCTCCTAGGACCTGCAAAAAAATGAGTGTCTACCTGCAATAAAACATTAAATGATGGAGAAAGAGAGGTGATCGAGCTCCCCTAATCCAAGATGTATTAAAAAAAAATAACAAGTATTTACTTTGTAAAACAAATCCATGGAAAAAATAACAAAGTAAAATTAATTTATTACCTGTGGGAGAGCAGTGTCCAATCATGCTAACCTGCAGTGTTTTAATCATAACATCCTTGTTTTTCGTCTAATTTGAGTGATTAAAAATCCAAATGAAAGTGAATTCATAGGGATATCTCCAATAGAAACAAGTTTTAAAAATTTCATTAGATGATCTGTAAAATTTACATAGAACGACCTACATAACAAAGTCATTTTCGATTTCCCAGCTAAGACCAACAATTGATAATTTAAGCATACCTTTTTCATTTGATGACAGATTAAAATGAGTAAAATTGGAGATTAAAGTAGATTCATTTATTTATCTGCAATATAAATAGGTTTTTAAGACAAGAAGAATTGATGGGTCAAATACACAAGTGAACAGTTGGAAAAGCAGAGTTTTAAAAGTGCATCTTTATGATAAACAATTAGTATTTTGGTCATAGCCTTCCCATATGATATCAAAATTGAGTGATTCAAATTTCCTTGTAAACTAAATTCATATGGTAATATACTATAGAAAATTTTTCTAAAAATATAGTCATTTAGGCCTCCAAAAACTGACTATCCCAACTATTTATAGGCCTCAAAAAACTGATTGTCCCAACTATTTTTTTGAGCTGCCTACTAGACACCATGTCAATGTTTTGGTTATAAATTTTTCATTTCAAATCCAAATGGAGTGATTAAAATTGGGTTGGAAATTATAAATCAATGGATACTTCAGATAGAAACATTTTTTAAAGTATTCCCTTTTGGTCCCTCAAAGCATGACTATCCCGACTGTGTTTTCGGAACTTTCATCAAGCCTGCAAGCCAAAAAATATGATATTCAATAAATTTTACCCAATTGGTGATAAAAATGAATATGAGTGTTTGTAGAACTATCATTTTCAATATAATACATCTACATACAAAAATAAATTAAAACCTTATCACTAATGTTGATTTCCACAACGTGTTGCAAAAAACAACTATTTTACATTAAAAAAATGTATTTATTTATGTCCTTATATATTTTATTTTCTACATTAACATACTCTGCTTTGAAAAATGAATATTCTTACTTATAAGAGTACTTCCAGCGGATCCATTTTCGAAATAAGGCCTCAGGTATGTACATACCAAAATTTGAAAAATTCATGTTAATAAATAGTAGGGTATGAGAAGCCAACTTCCCTTGAAATGATGGTGTCAAAAATTGTTGAAGTATGGAGTGATGCTAGAAACAAATGCTGGAGTGAAACCAATCTTCAATATATCCTTTACTTTCTTGCTTTTCCATAGCCGTCATATCATGAAGTTCTTGAGCTTTTAAAACAACTTGTTGATGCAGACTAGAAGAAAAATCATTTTCTTCCATAACTTCTATGATTTTTGGATTTGAAACATTCTAAATCTCAATATAAGTTTTTTGCAATGGTTCATGTAAGATATAATGGGTGGGAAGGTTAGGTAAATTTTGTGTTTCAAAACTGTAAGCATGTTGTACTAGTTTATTATGGTGAGGGTGTGGAATGAGTTGAGGAGTAAATTGTCTAGGGCTTGGAGCATTTTGATGATGTAGTTGATTAGTCTGTGTGGATGATTTTGATAGAAAAGTAAGATGTTGTTGAAAATATGGAAAAGAATATGGATGATGTGTTTGTGCTACAAGATGTGGGAGAGTATCCATGGAATCATAAGATGAACCATGCCAAACTTGTAAACAATATTGGTGGGGGTTATATTGAGATTGACATGGCTGCCCTAACACAGGAGTATTCCATAGTGGATAATGCAAGTAAGAAAATGGAGAGGAAGTGTTTTGAACCATACATGTAGGCCACGATTTCCATGGTCGTGAAATTCTAGTAGCTTCTCCATATATTTGATATGATGCTTCCATCCTAGATAAGAAAGAACAATTATCTATGGGATACTCCTTTTAGAAATGGGGGGAAAACACTTCATCAAATTCTTGATTTTTCTGAACCTACAAAACATCCAATTGTGAATTTAGAGAGCTAATAAAATCAAATTTAAAAATGTTCAAATAAATCAATGATTTCAACTCCTATATCTCTTGTTCTTGTAGTAGATTTGGAAAAGAAAGGGGAAACTTCTCTAGAATTCTTACCAGCCTTGGAGATTCTTCTTGAATACCTTATGCATAATTCAAAAACATCATCATATGATAACTGAAAAACATTTCCTTTTCCCACTATATTTAAGAGTTGTAAAAATTCATCTTTCATTCCTTTGAGTAGGAGTGGGTTCAATGCGTCTTTTGCCAAATGCTTACGTTTTTATTTTCGAAGGTTATATCGAAAATAATCTACATAGTCCTCCAAGCCTTCATCTTCCCCTTGTATCATACTGAAAATATCTTCGCTAGCCTTGCAATAGTCTTGGTACTTATTCAAGAATACATTCTTCATGTCCTCCCATGTTTGAATGTAGTTCCCACCAAGGCTCATAAACCATCAGAGAGCTGCTCCTTTTAAAGTAAGGGGGAAATTTTTCAATATTTGAGCATTAGTACAATAATCATATCCTATACAAAGTACTTCAAACTCAAATAATAATGTAACTAGATCATCATTTTCCAAACCATGAAAATTTCGTAGAGAAGATGGGGGAATTATGCGCATTTGGGTCACTCCTCCTAGATCTTTGATAGGGATTCAAAAGTGGTAATGTGAGCCATTTCTTACCATAATAGAAGATGTTCTTCATGTGTTTATTTAAGGCTCTTGAAATGTTCTTGTCAATTGGTTAATGAAATGGGTGGTGCTTACATCACCACTTGAGTGAAATCATGAGATTGTTTTTCCAAATTATACCTATAAAATTCCTACTTCTATTAGTGCATGCTATATGACCTAAGCTTGACTACTGAGGGTAGACCCATCACTAGTCCCCTAAGATGCACACGTAGGTTCTTACCTTTTGTCTTCAATATCTTGCTCTCACGAAGTCAGGTATGCATCTACAAACATATATTAGTGTGGTAGTGAAATTTGACTCCCTCCCCGGCAACAATGCCAAAATGTTGGGTAAAAATAATTGCTTAATAAAAACAACTGATTACCTGGACATTAAAAGGAGCATCTTTGTATCTCAAGGCAATCGAAAAAATATATTCATAACAAATACCAACATCTAACGTTGGTTCTATATGTTTGTGTTATACACTATCAAGCTCATTCAACAAGAAATAAAATGTAAGACTTGAATAATAAAAATAAAATTAAAAAGAAGAATGTAAATGATAGGAAAAACAATCATGCTAATCACACAACTTGAATCATTGCTCAATTAAACCACACATTTCTGAATCGGAACTTTAATCTATTGCACCAACATAATGCAAATGGTAACCTAGAGAAGTAAATTAAAGGAAATATAGAAATTGGATGAAATAACAAATCTGGAAAATACAGCGAACGCCAAATTAGTTAAAAGGAAGGAAATCTAATTTAAGGAGTGACGATTGAAATTCAAATAAAGAAACACATATATACGCTAACTTACATGTTCAAGGCAGCATCTCGTCCAAGGTAGTGGGCCCAACTGCCCAAGACTTAGTTCTTCCTTGAGAAATAACTCAGATCAAATTACAGATAACAAAGGTAAAATTCAATGGATAACTTCATTCATTAAAATATATCTGAGAAATAATTACAACAGAATGAAGCCCTTAACTTTTCCTTAAATTTCACAATTTTTCATACTTTCCCCTCTCATCTCTTATCTCTTCTCCTACATCCTATCTAATAATTGTCCATCTCCTATCTCCTAATTAACCCCTCATTATTTCCCCTCTGTTTGATCTCTGTTTCATTTAAATACATAGAGAGAAAAGGGACGTTACAACAAAGTTGATTACAAAATGATTTCCATTACAATTTTTGATTGATTACATAATCTCAATAAATGATATTAGACCTAAAATATCTTCCCATCATGATTCAATTGGAACAAGGCGAATATGGTATTGCAATTGGGAGAGTTTGGAAAATGACCGCAACAACAAATATGAGAAAATTACCTTTATATAACCTTGCATTTCTCTCAATCCAAGCCATGTCTTGAATTTTCAAGATTCACCTTAATTTGTCTGGAAAGTCCAACATAAAATTGTCACTTCTTATACCAACGAATTTTTGAGTTGGAATATTTGATTATGAACTGGAAATCAAATTTGCAATCTGGAGAAGATCTTGGAGGCTAAAATTGTGAGTGATGTTATAACAAATTTATTAATAAACCATCATTGGAAAAATAATGCATAATAATTTTCAATATATTAAAAATAAAGGAGAAAAAATAGTGTTTATCCATAAGAGCATAAATAATTATAAAATGGAATTATATGATAAATTATGATAAATGACATGATAAAGAATGGTAGAAATGGATGAAATAGACATTAAAAAGTGATAATAATAATGACAAGTTAGTGGCCCAACAGAGGCTAGCCTGCTGCTTGCATACACACTTCTTGAATCCCCACAATGGTGGTGTTACAGTCTGTCTACTGGTACCATGCACTTAGTTGAGTAGTTCTGTGATCTCATTGAATCTACTTTCCATCATTTTGATCCAGAACCTCTTGACCAAAAATTGTTACAACAACTGAAGGCCCGACATGAATCATTTATGAATTTTTGGCATCGGTTTCGTAATTTGCAGTTTGAAGCTCCGAAAAGCCAGATGAAATTTCCATATCTTTGGGATAGATTTGAATACTGTCTTAACAAATCAGTCAATCCCAAGAAGAAGTGCGAGCCCAAGCCCAGCTCATCATACTTCGGTGATGGAGTTACGCAATCATAGACAAACACAGTTACTATCACAAGTGACTATCCATCCTACACTCATCAAACAGAATCACCATCACTGAGTGATGTGGAAGAGCATGCACACACATGATGATTCTATCGCAGTTGATTTTTTGAAGCCACCTATTTATGATTATCTATCTGTCAACTTAGTCAAAACCCCACAGACATCCGAGGCACTTTAGCCTGAGCTAATGGTTATGTCAGGTCATCGCTGTCCCAAGGTTGGTTTCACTTTCGATCAGGAAATTGTTGAAACACCCAAGGCTCCTCATCATTCATCTGTATGAATTGAATATCAATCTCACAAATAGATCATGCTTCCTCCACTCGAGATACACGATCCCATCACTAATGTATTAGACGAATCTTAGATTTCAAGCACACGTGCACGATGCAAGTTGTATTTGTTTCTTTGGTTTGCTTTCATGTCACATTCAAGAGTATGTGTATGCTTAATAGCTGCACGCAATGTCGCACAACACCATGATAAGTCCACGAATTGCATCTCATGCACTTGCACTCACGTATGTTCTGTGGACACATTTAAACTTGGAGTGTATTTGTCCTCTTTGTTATATCTTTCATGTTTACTATTTCCCACAACTATGTTATTAATGAACCATACCTTCACCAACATGGGTCAGCTAATGCACCGGTGGCTGCATTGGAAGTATCACTTCACGTGATCAGGCCCATGCACCATTAGATTAGGAGTAGGAGTAGTGTTTTCTTTTGGTTTTTTTTCTTGCATGTTTGTTTTCTTTCATGAATGTTTTCTTATTCACTTTGCTTTCACATTTACTTCTCCTTTCACTTTGTTTTGTTCTATGTTTGTTTTCTTGTTCACATTCGTAGGTTAGTTTCACATGGGACCGCGTGTGACTCTTGAAACAACATGGGTAAAGTATAAGAGGACTTGTGTAGTCATCAATACTTGGTTATTTGTTGTCTTGCCTCTATATGAAGAACTTGTTATCTTCAGTCCATGATACGTTGATGGAAAATACGTACTTTTCGAAGTGAACATCGGTGAAAACACAATCCCTACACAGTAACTAGTGTCACCTACTCTAGTAGGTTGTTTTTGGGTTAACCCTTTTCAGCTCAGTCAAGTAGAGTAAGGTGAGGGGGAAAACCTTAAAAAGCATGTAAGAGGTATATATAAACTAATTCTATGAAGGAACAACCTCTTCTGCTCTCAATAAGTTGAGCTCCCTCTTATGCCTATGAAATGAATAAGTGTTATGCATAGTTATGAAAATGAAAAATGAAAAAAATGAAAAGTGAAAATTTTGAAAAAAAAAAAATGAATAAGGCAAAAGAAGAGAAAGGTTTCCTACACAAAGAGGTGATGCAAGTAACTCCGAAGAGACACTGACTAGGCACACAGGAAACAGAGTGATGCTTGTGTTCCTGTGTGACTCTATCAGGGTAATGTCCAGGCCTGCTGGTAGTGGAGTAACACCATAGATGAAACAAAATCTTTGACGAATATACTACTTGTGCACCAATGTACCCCTGATCCCCAATCGAAACAACTATGTTGTCTTGGCTTGGAATGTGTGTTGATCAACCAAGAGCTTGGAAAATGCTAAATCTTACAATCAAGCGAGCGTGGGAATGAAGAAAAATAGAGAATTGAACAATACTTTCGGAGGTCTTAGATTTTCTTTTCACGAACAAGGCCCATTCATAGAGCTAGAGTTCTACTATTGTGTTGCCAAGTGTTGTAGCGACTACAACCACCCTCCAAAATTTTTCCTTCAGTTTGTTTTGGAGCCTCCCTACCAACCATCCTCAGCAGCATGTCTTGCACTATCAAGTACATGAGCTTCAATGCTTTTCTAGTAGCTTGCCAGCTTGTGCATGATAGCTTGCTTCACTCCCCTGAGAGGATGCTTCTCCGAACTTGGTCTAGCTACTAGCTGAGCAGCTCCCTCAAGAAATTGCGCAATCCCTCTGGGTAGCCAGCCCAACTTCCTCCTAGAAACTGCGCAAAATTTCCCCTCAATCAAGCAGGCTATTGCATGTACCTTCAAGTTGATCGGTTCCACCCAAGAATGAGGAAACTTGATTTGCATGCATGGGCTTCTTTTTCCTAAAATAGAAAAAAGCAACATGTAAAAAGTATCCCTAGATTTTAGGGATCTATTTTACCAGCTAGAGGTTACATGCAAAGATTGTTTTAGAAGCATTTCATCAAGTGTTGTTTTTTTCCTAGATTTGTGGCATGCACATCATGAGCCTCAAGCTTATTTATTCGATGCTTCAAATCTCATTTTGTGCATCAATCTTGGAGCTCTGACATCCCACAACACATCTAGGAGTCTTCGACACATGCAACTCAGCTTTTTCCAGGTAAGTCCGCTTTACTTACCTTTTGCAACATTTATGTCACTTTTTGTGTTTTGGCTTGTGTGAGTGATGTTTGCTTGATTTTTGTGAATGCTTATTGTCGTTTACATGCATATTAGCTTGTAAAAGAATTGTTTAATTTTTCTTTAACATCCCACTATTGTTGCATGAATGACCTTGTTTTGCATGAACGGTCGCCAATTTGGCGGCTCGTCTCACACACACGCATGTTGTTCCATTTTCTGAATCTTGCATCCATTGTTTGCATGCATGATCATTCACCTCTTCTTACACTCAGTATCATTATGCATTCACATCTTCATTTTCATTCAGTTTCCCGTCGGTGAGTCTAGGCAGCCTTGGCCCGGACTGTCCCTTTCCAAGACAACATTGTGCAATTCTAAGAAGGAAGGCTCTACCTTCCTCCCAAAAAATGTGCATTTCTAGCTTATGACTGTCCTCTAGTATATCCTTGTGAAATTCTGAGAGGCAGTGACTGCTAGCCTAGAAAATTGCGCAATGTAATCCTTGAGCCTGTAGCTCCTGCCAGCTGAAATTGTGCATTGCACAATCCCAACACCCAAAAAGCCAGCCTAGATTGTGCATTGTGCAATTCCAGCAACCAGCCAGCCTCCAGATATTTTAGGCTTCCTTTTGTAGAGTTCTGACAGCCAGTCTCCCAGCCTCCAAATGAAAATTGTGCAATCCTTGCCTGTCAATCCCTAGGTACATAGCATGTCATCCCTCAAGTTTTCTTTGTTTTTAGCTGACATATTTCTTCCCATGCATTTCACCATGTCTCCAGATATAGTAGGTGTTCGTCTATCTCTCAATAGTTCAATATCAATGGCTTGCAAGGGAGTAGGATCAAAGGGCACTGACAAAAGCACAAGTGGAGCAACGGTTGAGTGAGTGTCTACAAGTTTGTCGATCTATGAAGACACCGAGCTGATTTTAGACAAAGACTTCAAGTTGAAATGGAAAGAGGTCAATGATGCATTCTCAGGCACTTTTGGGGAAGATCTTGAATACCACCAAGTCTGTGTGAACATTCATAAGTTTGGCTTGTACCAGATTGCATGCAGGTACCCCACGTTCCCATGCATAGACATGATACATTGGATCGTATCACACACTGATCTTGAGACGATGACATTGAGCAGCATCATCAGGATGGATATTGCTACCTTCATGGCATAATATTATCAAAAGATGTATCATTTGTCGAAGCCAATGATCACCACAGGGACACCCTTCAACATACTTAGCAACAATGCGAACTCCAAGGATATCTTGAAGAACTGGGCAAAAGAGACAACCAAATTTAGGATGACACCCAACCAAATTTACAAGACTTAGATATTGTGGAAGGCTTATCAATACTTGGTCATCTTTGCATGTCACTTGTATGGCCAAGAGAGCACGAAGACCTTCCCATAGAGTTGGGTGATCACATTGGACCAACTAGCCAGTGAAGGCAAAGCATGCAATAGGTCCAACATATTGGCTCACAGGATGAAGGAACAAGTCACAGGAGCTTAGCAGTCACCCAAAGGTCAGTAAGTAGAAATATACATGTACGCCTACATCTTGGATGCAATCTATGCATGTGAGGAGTTCTCGAGCATGAAGTGGGCATTTGAGTTGGCGGAAACCTCTGTCAATAGTTATTGCAAATTGTTTTCCAAATGCAGCTTCAAAAGAGTTATCACACAGTTGTCAGATGATTTTTTCACCCCGGTGCACAAGATGATATTTTAGCGGTATCCACCTTGCATGTTGAAGGTAACAATAGAGAAACTAATTGACATAGAGGATTGGTATGCCTCACCATACTGCACCTTCATATGGATGTACAACGTGGAGAATCCTCCGCATGTTTTGCCAAAGTTTCCCATGGACAAGCTCGTCATACAAGAAGTATCATACCACATCTCGGTAAGACTGTCAGCCAGGTTGCATCAGAAGAAGAAGGCACCTTGGCCCACTATTCCAATGCAGATCTGGTTGTACGAGATATGGAACCTTAAGCATGGAGATGTTGAAATAGTGGAGATCAATAATTCGACATCTGAAGCTTCAATCTGTATGACCTGCATTGTATTGTGAAAGATCACTGCATGAGAGTACAATTTCAGTGGATCCACGGGGCATGTCATTGGGCGGGAGAAGACCCATGGAGATATTGTCGTAGCTTCTCTAGGCCTAATAAACTGGTCAACATCACTATGGAATGGTTAATGAAGCAGAATGGAGTAGCATCCAGAAGAGCACCAACAACAACAATAGCAGAGGTAAACATACCAGTGTGTGAAAAAGGCAAGAGGAAGATTGTCGATAATGCGGAGGAAGAGAAAAGCTGAAAGTTTAGAGGAGACCCACTTGTACATAAAGCAACTTTGGTAATAGAGGTGAAGAGGCAATAACGCGATAGGAGGAATGCACAAAGGCAGAGAGAAAATCAAAGGATGGAGGAAACATGGAAGGAGTTGCACAAGTTGAAGGAGCAACTATGGAAGGAATAGGATCCACAGTGATAGGAGAAGGAAGTGCAGCAAGAATAGGTACAAAAGGGGGTGCAACATGTACAGATATATGAAACTGCACCCGTATAGGTAGTGGACTTGTTCGAACAGCTGGCACCAAGTAGGCAAGGTGAGCATTTGCAAGAGCACAACTTCTCTCAAGAGATTGAACAAGCACTTGAGTAGATTGATGTGAATATGGAGTGGCAAGAGTTAGAGAAAGATGTCAACCTCATGCTTTACCACCAAGAGATCGACCTATGAGCTTCACCAAATCCAGAAGCAGAGAAAGTCCGAAGCGACCAAGGAGATACTTAGATCCTTGGAGACAATCTATAAGAAGAGATGAACAACATATCATTCAACGAGTCACAGCATGGAGTTGTGAAATATTACAGAATGTCTTTGGGCAACTTCCGCGTTGTTTTGGGTGACATTCAGCCAGGTTGATTCTAGGATTGTGTAATGGAGACTACCTGGATGGAAACCTCATGTTATGTGCAGTTATGGGAAATAGTGCTTGGTTAGTGAGGGTTGAGACTTCGTAGTGCAGCTAATTGGAGGTCTGGTTGATGGAAGGTTGTCCGGTCAACAAATTTTTGGAAAAATGGCTAAGTATATGAGCGTTTGAACTCATGTAAACATGACCTTGGGAACACACGCTCAACATGACTCAATGACAAGACACCTCAAACCAACAAGACAACATATGCTCAATGTGATTAACAGTGGGATTATCTAATGGTGAAAGTGACAAGTGTGAGACCTTAGATAGACCTTTAGATGACCATGTTGAAATTTGCATGACATTGCTTATAACATTGTGTGTGAGTGCGACAAGTGTTTACCTAGTCGAAACAACTCATGCACATGAAGACAAACCTTCGATATCACTAGAACAAGGTCGCCAGCATGACATGGAAATCAACATGTCGAAGACAACAATGGGTCAAACAAGAGAAAAGGAAGCAAGATATGTAGAGGAAACACATGAATTGAGTTTTTCATGTTTGAATGTTGGAAATAATACTGAGAGGGTGGGTGAATCAATATTATCAAGTCAAAATTTTTTCCATTTTCAAACTTATATATATATACACACGCTACTTCAGATATGTGAACTCGCATATACGCGCAACTGTGTCTAAAGCAACTAGCATATATCCAATAAACTTAAGATTTATTTAATCCATTTGATCTTTAATCAGTGCATCAGAACTTCATTAACCATAAGAAAAGTAAATAGAATAGATCATCACACATATGAACACAAGATATAAGGTGGAAACCCAATGTGGGTGAAAACCACCTACTGCAATGCATCTCTATCTTCTTGTTAATAAGTAAATTCTTTGTACAATATTTCTGTACTGGTGCAGTCTTAAACCAGTACGCAAGCTTCTACCTACAAAAGGCTACAACCTTCTCTCATTCTCCAGCTTCTCTTGGAATGGAGCTACAAGCCCCTTAGCTCTTGTACTAGCTGAATTACTAGTAGGTAGGTGCTGACCTACAGAAGGCTACAACCTTCTCCTTTTTTCCAGGGACCACGTTTCATAATTTTTTAGACTGGATCCAGCAATACCATCAATCAAATATCAAATATATTTGCATCAACCAATCTCCTTTGCACCAACCAAAACTGAATCAATCAATCACTTCTTTGAGTGTTGTAACCAGAATATAGTAACAGTAACTAGACACCAATCATGAACCCAAAATACTGCAGCAATAAACAAAGGCAACTGAAACATATTTTATGAGACGTATGCTACTTCAAGATGAAGAACCTGCATGCATACGCTTCTGTATTAAGGCAAACCTATGTATACGTTGTTTTGAATTACCGGACCACCGTGTACATGAACTTTTGCTATGCCAAAATTGAGTACAGATCTATAAAAGATAATTTACCCTTTTCAATTATTCAGACATCAGTTATACCCAGATTATCAGATTTATAGATCAAGTCATCTGTCAAATATAACAGATCAAAATCACACAAAGATACTTCTACTCAAGCCTTGAGATCTAGACCCATCAATAGAACTTATCCTTCTTCTAGCGCTAAGGTTCCTCATTGGTTCAGATCCAGCTATGCACCCTAACCCAATGACCAATATTCTAGATCTTGCTCTTCATAAGATATTCAATCCTTGAGTATACTTTCCTAATGATCTCCTTCCCCTTTTATAGTCTTAGGCCTTACTCAATACCATGGTCCAAAACCACCTAGAACCAATACTTGGGTCCAAATACCTGGGGTCAACACTTCAGACGAGATACCATTGTCCAAAACCATAGGTCCAAATACCAAGGACCAAAAACCATGGACCAAAAAAAAGTTTTCCCACATGTACACACTTTTCCTTGCGTGAAAGTGCATGCATATTCATACACACCTTTTGATAGGCGATACCACGTGTATACACAGCTTGGTTAAGAGGAACCTACGTATATATCATTTTCCTTCATTCTGGGAGCCTAAACTATGATCTGTCATCTGAGTGAGTTGCCATCAAGGACAACACCTATGTTATAGTGCCAAACCTCTGTCATAATACCAACAGTATCCCCCTTTGGACTTGTTGGAAACCCCAAGTCACTCAAAGTCATTCTCCCACTTTGTCATCAAGGGAAAATGGTTATGCTCCCCCTAAGTACATGCTGAACTCTCTGCTCTGCTGTGCTATCCATGCTCCCCCTCGTAGGCAAGATCTGCAAAAATATGTTCTATAAGATAGAACATGACTTTATACATCATAAATGACCTTCCTATCACCAAAGACTCATACATACATCCATCTCCCAACCAAGTGGGGATATACCAAACGTTTACACATGATAAAAGAAGAATATTACATCATCCATCCCAGGCATAGTGGGGAAACCAAAATAGTTTGTTACATGACCTTGATGATAAAAGATATTCATGACATAGAAATAAAATATCTAAAACAAGACTATGATAGTCATCAACAACTATCATCAATAGTATTTGTCAATCATTATTTAGACCAACAACCATGTTCTCCCTCTGCACCTGTTCCACCAAAAACAACTGTAAAATTGAACCAATATCTTCGAAGATAATGCCAACAATGTATTATTAGAAGTATATGCTCCCCCTGAACCTGTGCCAAATGGTCTCTATCAAACTCATATCAAACTCTTTTCATCTTGAGTCTAGCCATATACACGACTGTATCCATAGAAAGTTGCGTATGTATGCAGATGCTCCTTATGAAAGTCGCATACAACCACTTTTCTCTGAAACAGATAAGTTTCAATAGCAAGATGATGCATCAACTACTCCCAACTTCTGTCTGAGATATTCAAATGTCTCACTGGGCAGTGGTTTGGTGAATATATTAGCAACCTGTTCCTTGGAGGGAACATTCTCCAATTTGACCTTTTGTTCGAGCACCTGTTCCTGGAGAAAATGATATTTGATAGGTATGTGCTTGGTCTTTGAATGCATGACTGGATTCTTTGAAATATTGATTGCACTTGTATTATCACATAAAATGGAGATAGGTGGAGTACAAGTGATTTGAAAGTCTTGCAAAGTTTGCATCATCTAAAGGAGTTGTGTGCAACAAGATGCAGTAGTCACATATTCTACTTCAGTTGTAGATAATGCAATTGAAAATTGTTTCTTGTTGAACCAAGATACTAATCTGGAACCCATAAAGAATGCACCACCACTAGCGCTTTTTCTGTCATCCACACTTCTTGCTCAATCTGCATTTGTATATGCATGAGTGATATCTGTATCTTTAGGATACCATAAGCCATAGTTTTTTGTTCCTTGAAGATATTTGAAAATCCTTTTAACTGCCTGAAGGTGGGCCTCTTTTGGATTGGCCTGGAATCTTCCAACTATTGACACTACATGCATGATGTCTAGTTGGGTACCTGTCAAATAGAGCAGACTACCAATCATGGATCTATAGGTTGGTTGATGTACTATTGTTGATTTATCATTTGTGCCGAGGCTACATCCTGTTACCATAGGGGTACATACTGGTTTCAAATCTTCCATGCCAAATTTCTTCAAGATCTGCTTGAGGTACTTGGTTTGTGATAGAAAAATACTGTCTTTGTTTTGTTGTACTTGTAAACCAAGGAAATATGTGAGCTCACCAAGTAGGGACATTTCAAATTCTTTCTGCATCACTAAAGCAAAGTCTCGACTCATGGCTTCTTCATTGCTACCAAAGATGATATCATCAACATATACAACAAGTATTAGCAATTTATCATTATCAATTTTTATATATATATTGCTATATGTTGATCCTTTTGAAAAACCTTGTTGATGGAGGTATTTGTCGAGATGATAATGCCAAGCCCTTGGAGCCTGTTTAAGACCATAGAGTTCCTTTCTAAGTCTGCACACAAGTTTTGGATCATTTCCAAGGATGAATCCATATGGTTGCTCAATATACACTTCTTCTTCTAAGTCTCCATTTAAAAGGGTATATTTCACATCCATTTGATATACTTTGAACTTCTGAAAGCTAGAAAGAGCAAGGAACATTCTTATGGCTTCAAGTCTGGAAACCAGTGTAAAAGTTTCTTCAAAGTCTATACCTTCTTGTTGAGCATACCCTTTACAAACAAGTCTGGCCTTGTTTCTAATAACATCTCCATTTTCATTCACCTTGTTTTTGAATATCCATTTGGTCTCTATGACATTCTTATCATTTGGTCTAGGAACCAATTCCCAAGTGTTATTCTTTTCAATCTGCTCAAGTTCTTCATTCACGACCTTGACCCAACATTCATCTTTGCATGCTTCATGAATATTTTGCAGTTAAACAGAGGAGAGCAATGCTAGATAGCTTCAAGCTTCTATCATAGTTCTTCTTGTTTGTACACCTACCTCTTTCTGCCCCAAAATTTGAGTTTCTGGATGGTTCTTCTGAACATACTTGGATGGAGTCTTTTCTTCTACTCTTATTTGTTCTTCTGGTGCCTCATAAGTTTCTTCTTCAGCATTAGTCTGATCTGATGTTGAAGGATAGTCCTCTTCATCCTCAAATTCTTCGGTTTTTATCTGCTTTGGATTGTCACCTGCTTCGTCAACCACCACATCAATACTTTCAACAATTTTTCTAAGTCTTTTATTGTAACACTTATATCCTTTACTTCAGGAAGAGTAACCGAGGAGAATGCCTTCATCTGCTCTAGGTTCAAACTTGCCAAGATTTTCATCAGTCCTTTTGATGTAACATTTTCTTCCAAAGACTTTGAAGTATTTTACCATAGGAGTCTTACCATACCAAATTTCATGAGGAGTTTGAGTGTTGTTTACCCAGAAATTGTTTTGTTGAGAATAGTAATGGTAGCACATGCAGCTTCACCCCAGAAGGTTGCAAGAGTTCCAAACTCATCAAGCACAGCACGAGCCATTTATTGAACCGTTCTGTTCATCCTTTCCACTACTCCAATTTGCTTCGGATTCCTTGCAGTAGAGAACTCCCTTCTTATTCCATGTTCTTCACAAAAGTCGAAAAATTCATCCGAGGTAAATTCCCCTCCTCGATCAGACCTGAGGCATTTGATTTTGCGATCTAATTCATTTTCAAACAAGGCTTTGAAAGCTTTGAAATTTTCAAAAGCTTTGTCTTTATTCTTAAGAAGTCCTATCCAACACATCTTGGAAAAGTCATCAATGAACAATATAAAGTATTCTTCTCCATGAGGTGACTTTTTCTTTGATGGACCACATAAATCAGTATGGACAAGTTCATGTGGCTTACTAGCTGATCCTTCCTTCTCAGGGAAATTAGTTTTGGTTTGCTTACCAAAATGACATGATTTGCATATTGTATTGTCTGGAATTCTAATGTCAGTGAGATCACAAACCTCCTGATATTTGCATGCTTTCCTTATCTGAGAGAAGCTTAGATGCCCCAATCTTCTGTGCCATAGCCAATGTTTATCATTCTTGCTTAGATAGCATTGTTGTTGTCCTCCCTTGAGTTTGTATAAATTATTTGGAGTTCTTATGCCTTTGATCACTATTTCTCCTGTATCAAGCTCACGAATAATATATCCATTTGATTGAAATTTTACCTTATTTCCTTGATCACACATTTGGCTAACACTCAATAGATTCTGCTTTAAGCCATCAACATACATAACATTTCCAGCTTTGACTTGTTCTTTCAAAAGTACAGAACCTTTACTTTTTATGAGTGCAGGGGTGTCATTTCTGAATGAGACCTTCCTTTCCTTTTCTAAGGCACTATATGACTGAAGTTTTTCTTTATCGCTTGTCATATGTTTCGAGCATCCACTATCAATGTACCATTAATTTTCCCGTCCTTCTACATATAAGGCTATACCACATCTTTCTAGTTGTGGTTCTTTCTTTCTCCATGTTTTGGGACCCAATGGAGCTTGCTCCTTTTGAGATGTTTGTCAAAACTTACTCCTGCATTCAGAATCTTCATGACTAAAGTTGTTACAAATAGAGGATTCTATTTCATTTTCAAGAGTAAAAAATTTATTGTAGGTCCTCTTCATGATCCTAGTCACACTCCTTTGATTTCGTACTTCTCGAGTCATGACGGTCTTGTAGGCAACACATTGAACAGCTTTGTGTCCAAAGTTATGACATGAAAAACATTGGCCATTAAAGAAATTCTTGTGATTATCAAACCTACTGACCAGGTGATTGTGGTTTCCATTGACATTCATTCTTGAGGAAAATTGACAATGATTTACCTGCGGTTGGTTGTAGCTTTTGTTCAACCTTGAAGTAGATTGACCGCGATTTACTTGGTGATCTTTGTTCATCCTTGAAGTAGATTGACCCTGATTTACCTAGTGATTTGTTTTGTGCCTCTGCTGACGATTGTCAACTTGTTCACTTCTTCTTGCTGCATCGAGATAACTTTTGGAGGTGGATGGCTTCTATGCTTGAGATGCTTCTTCAGTATATCCAAGACCTATCTTGACTAGAGGAGAACCTTGCACTTTTATAATCTCATCTAAAGTTTCAGATCCTTTAGCAAATCTAAGATTAAGAGCTTTTGTTTTCTCAATATCTTTTCTAAGTCCCACAATTTCACATTCTAACTTTTCATTGTGTTTTTCCCTTTCAGCAAG
>APFE030278251.1:36939-97574 GCA_000404065.3 Pinus taeda
TATATATACACACGCTACTTCAGATATGTGAACCTGCGTATACACACAACTGTGTCTAAAGCAACTAGCGTATATCCTGTAAACTTAAGATTTAGTTAATCCATTTGATCTTTAATCAGTGCATCAAAACATCATTAACCATAAGAACAGTAAACAGAATAGATCATCACACATATGAACACAAGATATAAGGTGGAAACCCAATGTCGGTGAAAACCACCTGCTGCAATTTGTTTCTATCTTCTTGTTACTAAGTAACTTCTTTGTACAATATTTTTGTACCGGTGCAGTCTTGAACCAGTACGCAAGCTTCTACCTTTAGAATGCTACAACCTTCTCTTGTTCTCTAGCTTCTCTTGGAAGGGAGCTACAAACCCCTTAGCTCTTGTACTAGCTGAATTACTAGTATGTAGGTGTTGACCTACAGAAGGCTACAACATTCTCTTTTCAGACTGGATCCATCAATACCATCAATCAAATATCGAATATATCTGCATCAACCAATCTCCTTTGCACCAACCAAAACTGAATCAATCAATCACTTCTCTTAGTGCTGTAACCAGAATACAGTAACAGTAACTAGACACCAGTCCTGAACCTAGAATATTGTAGCAATAAGAAAAGGTAGCTGAAACATACTTTATGAGACGTACGCTACTTCAAGATGAAGAACCTGCGTGCATACGCTTTTGTATTAAGGCAAACCTGTATATACGCTATTTTGAATTACTGAACCAGCGTTTATATGCACTTTTACTACGTTGAACCTGTGTATAGATCTATAAAAGATAATTTACCCTTTCCAATTATTCATACATCAGCTACACCCAGATTATTAGATTTATAGATCAAGTCATGCGCCAAATATAACAGATCAAAATCACATAAAGATACTTCTATTCAAGGCTTGAGATCTTGACCCATCAATAGAACTTATCCTTCTTCAAGCGCTCGGATTCCTTGTTGGTTTAGATCTAGCTATGCACCCTAACCCAATGACTAGTACTCTAGATCTTGCTCTTCATAAGATATTCAATCCTTGAGTACACTTGCCTAATGATCTCCTTCCCCTTTTATAGTCTTAGGCCTTACTTAATACCATGGTCCAAAACCACTTAGAACCAATACTTGGGTTCAAATACCTAGTGTCAACACTTCGGACGAGATACCATGGTCCAAAACCGTAGGTCCAAATACCAAGGACCAAAAACCATGGACCAAAAACAAGTTTTCCCACATGTACGCGCTTTTCATTGCCTGAAAGTGCATGCATACACATACATGCCTTTTGATAGGCGATCCCGCATGTATACGTGGCTTGGTTAACGGGAACCTACGTATATCTCTTTTTCCTTCATTTTGAGAGCCTGAATTGTGATCTATCATCTGAGTGAGTTTCCATCAAGGACAACAACTGCGTTATAGTGCCAAGCCTGTGTCATAATGTCAACATTGAAGACATTCATGTTATTGAAGATAATATGATCTGATAATGACAAGCAATCCTGTAAAATCAACTAAGAGGTGTACTTCAAAAGGTGTTCTCTACTTACCATACTTACCTTAAAGATAATCATGCATCTGATAGAGTTTACATGTGGTCCTGATTCTTTACCATCGCTTAGTCTCTTGGTCCTTCTCCTCAAGTCCTTGGGAGTGCTTTTAGAAAGTCACCTTTTCCTGTAGTCACTGAGAGATAAATCAGTGCAGTTTCAGCAGGCAGTGATTGCTACCGGGATGAGGGCATGGGAGGCCCATCTATGTAGGTTATGCATGCAAGAAAAAAAGGGTAGCTTGGCCAAAACCGTGCAGCTTTGAGGCTCAGGACATTGTTGCGGGATGGGGTCCTAGGAGGACACCTTACACAGTTTCTCGGTGTAGTGCAGCCTGGGAAACTGAGAGGCAATACTATGAAGTTTCTCGATGCAAGGCGCTACTACAGGATGGGTTCTAGGAGGACATATATGTATAGTTTCAGGTTTCAAGGAAACCTAAGTAGTCGAGGGAGAATACTGCACAATTTCTAGAGACATCGGGTTCCGGCTAAGGGAAAGACATTGGAGGAAACCACTGCGTATTTTTGGATGGAAAGGGATGTTGGGGTCTTTGCACACTACAAAGTTCGAGTAGGCAAGGGAGGATGCTTGATGGTTGTAGAAGCAAAGTGAACAATTCTAGGAGGCTAGATGATTCTAAGTGGTTTGGGAAATTAGCTAAGTGTGAGATCAGTGAAACATATGTAAATAATGATAAGACTTGACTTTGATCGCACAAGAACACTTAGTTATGCAACATAGACCATCCAAAATGTATAAAACATACTCTTCTTGATGCAACAACCTTTGTGACAAGAGTGCATGTAGTGAGTGTGAAACATGTCTATGTGATGATAATAACTCATGCATGCATGCTTTCCCTTGAAGAAAAACAACATTCACTTTGCATGACAAACAAAATTCTTTATGCCCAAAGATGACACATGTTGCATAAAGATGTGAACATGAACAACTCTTAAGATCAAGGAGGGGAAGCTGAGATCATTAGCTTACCAACAAGTGATCAAGGGTGATTGATCATAAGATCAAACGTAGGCTTTGAAATTTCCATGTGAGCCAAAATTTTGAAGGGTAGTTGTAGCTGCTACAACATTGGCAACATATGGGTTGAACTCCAGCTCTCTATATGGACCTTGTTTCATGAAAAATGAGTCTAACCCTTCTAGAAGTATTGTTCGATTCGTTCATTGTGATGGCTTCTGCAGTAATTTGTGTGAAAGATGTAGTCCATACCATTCTCTTAATTGGTAAACACACATTCTAAGGAAAGTCAACTTAGTTGTTTTCATTGTGGATGAGGGATATATTGATGCACAATTAATATAACTATCAGATTTTAAGTTTCATCTCTGGTGTTACTCCAATGCCAGTAGGCCTGGATAGTACCCTAGTGGAGTCATGCAAGAACACAAGCATCGCTCTGCTAGCAGCGAGCTTGGTCAATACCGAGGCAGAGTTACTTGTATCACCTCTCTATGCATGAAGCCTTTCTCTTCTTTCACCTGATTCTTTTTGTAATTCATTTTTTTTTCTTTTTTTCGAAGAACTATGCATAGGCACTTATTTATTTTAGAGGCAGAAGAGGGATCCTGACTTATTGAGAGCATAAGAGGTTATTATTTTAGGGAAGTATGTTATATATACCTCTAGCATATTTGTTGAGGTTTTCCTCCTCACCTTACTCTACTTTATTGAGCTGACAAGGGTTAACCCAAAAGAATAGATTAGAGTAGGTGGTGCTAGTTAACAGTGTAATTGTTGTGTTTTCACCAAGACTCATTCTGAATAGAATGTATTTTCCATCAAGGCATCATCGCCTGAAGACAAATATCTCTTCATAAAGAAAGATGACAATAAATAATCATATGTTGATAGTTGTACAAGTCATCCTATATTTTCTTGGCTTGTCTTGAGAGCCAAACATGATTTCATGAGAGGCTAACCTATGGGTACAATCAAGAAAGGAAAGAAAAGAAAGTAAGAAAATAAAGCAAGGAATAAAACCAAACCAAGTAAGTAAGGAAATAAAACATGAAAACCAAGAAGAAAACCAAATCAAGAAAGGAAATACTACTCTTACTCCTACGCTAAACAGTGCATGGGCCTACTCACATGAAGTGATATTTCCAATATAGCCACCAATGCATTGGCTAGACCATGTTGGTGAAGGCATGGTAAAAAAGAAAGATATGCATGCAAACCAGTGAAAAAGAAATATTTAACAATGAATAACAACACACTCTGAGTTTAAATGCATCCACATAAAAGAAAAGAGTGAAAGCGCAAGCCAAGCATTTTGCAAACTTAACATGGTGCTATGACACAATGCATATAGATGATAAGAATGCGTACTCTTTTGACTGTGACAAACAAGAAAACATGAGAAAGAGAGACAACTTATGCTTTGTAAGTTTGCCTGGTGTGTATGATTCCTTCAGTGCATAAGCGATGGGATCATGTGATTCTGGTGGAGGAAGAAATCTGTGTGTTGGATTGATCTTTAGTGCATACAGATGAGTGATGAGGAGCCTTGGGTGTTCACAAATTTTCTAATTGGAAGTGGAACTAACCTTGGGACAATGAGGAGCTAACATAACCATCAACTCAGTCTGAAGTGCCTTGACAGCCTACGGTGTTTCCACTTCATCAATAGATAGATCGTCAGAGACCAATAGCTTAGGAAGATTAACAACGAGTGAATCAAAATCGTAACCAAATGAAGAAGTAAAGAGATCACGACAACCATGATCATAAAATTTAGGATGTTTTTTGGCATCCTTGTCCTTTGATGAATCATGCAGAGGGGTAGATGAGAAATGAGGATGTTCACCCTCTGTGTTTTTAGAAATGACAGATGATAGATGGGGCATATTTTTAGAGGATGATGTGTCTTCTTTGTGATGTAATGACATTCTAACATCCGGTGTGTCCTATGAATGAACGGAAGTAGAAACATCCAGAGATGAGATTTCATAAGGAAAATCAAAAGTGGGAGAATCACAAGAGATGTCGGGATAGGGAGGATGAGGTGCAAATGGAAGGGAGTCATCCTTCACCATGGGTTCTTCTTCATATTCCTACACACACTCATCATGAATGATAACACAGGTTGGATGCACAACACCAACTCTGTCGACAACTTGATTGTCATGAACACAAGATGTGGAGTTTGGAAAGGGAGAACACCACATAGTACAATCTAGAGGATCAGTGGAACATGGGGACAGAGGTTGAGGGAATGAATCCACGTGACAACTAGTATTCTTGCAAGCCAAATATATGAAGAGATCAAGAGTAGGTGGGGTTGGAGGATGTTACAGCTAAACATATGTACATGCACCTTGTGCCACCTCACACTTCGGAGCTAGAGCTATTTGATGAGAAGAGGACGGACAATCACTTGTGACAGTGACCTCATCCATCTTAGATTTGGCAGATCTAACACTGAGGTATTCTAGGAGGGGTTCGAATGATTCCAAGGATTGAAAATCTTCAGAGATGTAAACAAGATACTTAAATCTTCCATTGAGGAATTCCCAATAAATTTCATCTTCAGGAAATCGATATGCAAGATTACGAAAGCACATGTGAAATTTTTCAACGGATTCATCAGGTGCTTTCCATAAATTCAAAATTTCTTTATTGAGTGCTTTACAATCAAAATGATGGAAAACATGATCTATCTTTGAGAGCATATGATGGAAAGAGCGAATAGATTTTTCGAGCAACATGGCATACCATAGAAATGGGTGCCCTCGAAGCATGTATGTGAACAATGTGCAGGTCATGTAATCTTCATAGATTTCATGCCTTTCACAGAAGCCTACAATGCGAACTGCATTTCTAAGCAAGGTTGGTTTGCCTTCGCCATCGTATGTATTACATGACAAGTCATTACATAAATATTCTGAGATTTCAAATTCATTTCCATAAGAAATACACTCCATAGGATAAATTATGTGGTTATTCATGATAAGTATGTGAAGATTCAAAACAAATTGTGAGAACTTAGCTTGTCATCTGGCCCTCCTTCTAGCACCATAAATGTTGATAGTGTTGGACCTGCCAACGTTCAAGGGATCTCCCTAGTGTGAAGTCCCAACTAGACCTCAAACCATTTGGTTTAGGAGTCCCATCTGGTATGATGGTCCGATTATCATTATCTTAAAGATATTCGTTAGCTCTTGCTTGTCAACACATGAGAGTGGTATACCTAGTCTTCAACCAGTGAGGTTCATGTGCCTAGTGAGTGCTTAGTGTAACTTGTGTCTAAGTTCTTTCACTACAGAGGGAGAGGGTGAGAGTGAGTCTCAAGTCAAAAGGGAATAGTCCCAACTCTATTAGAGACAGACAACACAGTAGGATCTGTACAGATTCCGGCGGAGTAGTCCTCACGGATAAAACATTCACAAACATAAAGTGATCAGATAGCATGTACAACACCCAACAGAGTAGTCCACACGAGTGCAATGGTTGTTATAACAAGTTTACAAGAATGAATTTGTCTACTGTCTAATGGAATATTCAACATGGGTGAGACACCGTTAACAACTGATACAACACATTTCCAACATCTTGTGCACTAAAACAATCAAAATAGTTCAACTATCTTAGTATAGGTTAACACCACATGCATTACAAGCATCCAAAGAATAGTCTAACAAACAAACACAACTCATGTGTGAAAATGTGTTGGCCTATTAACAAGCTTTTCAGTTAAGAGAAAGTTCCAAGACACATTTGTACACCATACATCACTAACCCTAATAGTGGGGTCTTGGAGCCACTACTCGCTCCTCAAAGAAAATACTATAGACTCTCATGGCTATGTGGGGGGAGCCAAGGTGAAAAGTCTTGCTGCATGTACAAATGAGGGGTATATATAGCTAAGGGTGAAAACGACCCTTGTGACTATTCAAATTCCCCCATGAATATTCGACTTACTTGACTCTCCAACATACATGACTCTTTAACTTCATTCATGGGTGTCTTGGACTTCCACATTACATCAAATTGATTACAAAAGTATGACCCAAAGTAGTAATGTGGTCGGCGCGACTCATGACACAACTCGACATGAAACTACCAGTATGCACATGCTGGATGTGTTGTTCATGTCGAGCTATTGTGTTGTTGAGTGATGAGTGTGTTCGTGGTGTACCATAGCGTCACCTCCGGATGGAAAAGTGCGTAGAGTCTTCAATGGTCTTGGTGTTCGCTTGATGGTTCATGCATGCACATGTGTCTCCTTCACTTGATACTTGGTATGTTTTGTGTGTTCATCCAACCATGAGTAATTATTCTAGCATGTGCTCCTTATTCATCAAGTTCATTGTCGCACCATGTCTCATCCATGAACCTATTTTTGCAATCACTCACAAGAAGATGACATCAAATCTAGAAATATTGTAGTCTAGCATGATACATTGTCTTTCATTTTCAAGTGTAGCTGGCCGAGGGAAAGGACAAGGCTCAGAAACAATGCAGAGCACTTGTCAGGCTAGGATGTGAGGCTATGGGACACTGTGGGGAAAAATACGTAGAGGTCACTGAGAGGCTGGGTTGAGTAGTCCAAGATAGTAGGTGACATCTACGGGATCTAGCTAAATTGGGATGCAGAATTGCGTAGCTTTTCTGGGGAAGGCAGCGTGGGCAGTAGGAGGTACTGGCCATGAAAACTAGGAAAATTTATAGAGGAGGCTAGGATCAGGTTGCAGGAGCCTGCTATTTAGAACAACACAGCTCTGAGAGGTAGTCAAGAAAGTTGATGTATGTGTAGTTTCCAAGCTAAGTCAGGTGTCGAGCAGTAGGTGGGCTTCCTGACAAAATTGCGCAGATTTCAGGAGGAGTGGAAATTAGGGAGATCACCTTACAAAACTGAAAAAATTTTAGGAGTGGTAAGAGGGCTTGTAGGGTGACTGCCTAACAAAACTGTGTGATTTCCTGGGACAATGAAGTGATAGGCAGCTGGTGCCTATCCCTCATGTCTACGTAATTTCTTCAAGTAGTGTAGGCAAGTAGGCTAACAACTTCTGCAAAGTTTTGGGGATGAGTACATCCCTAGGTCACTTCTTAAGTGAAATTCTCTGGTTGACCAATGAGAGGCTTAATAGATAGGCTTGTGGGAAGTGGATACTAAGATGGATTCTTGGGCTTCTGCGTTGTTATTTATGTCATTCAGCTAGGTTGATTCTAAGATTGTGTAGTGCAGACTGCCTAGATGGCAATCTCATGTTATGTGCAGTTCTGGGCAACAGTGCTTGGTTAATGAGGGTTAAGACTATGTAGTGTAGCTAAGTGGAGGTCCGATTGATTGAGAGTTGTCTAGTCAATAGATTTTTGAAAAAATGGCTAAGTGTGTGAGTGAGTGAACTCATGTAAACATGACCTTGTAAAAAAACACTCAACATGACTTGATGACAAGACACCTCAAACCAACAAGACAACATATGGTTGGTGTGACTGAAAGTGAGACTGTCTAATGGTGAAAGTGACAAGTGCACCACTTTGGATAGACCTTCGAACGACTGTGACAAAATTTTCACGATAGTGCTTACAACATTGTGTGTGAGTGTGACAGGTGTTTACCTAGTCGAAACAACTCATGTACATGAAGGCAAATCTTCGACATCACCAGAACAAGGTCACAAGCATGAAGTGGCAATCAACATGTCGAAGACAACAATTGGTCAAACAAGTGAAAAGGAAGCAAGATATGTAGAGGAAACACATGAATTGAGTTTTTCATGTTTGAACACATGCATGTTACTGAAGATAGGATGATATGATAATGACAAGCAATCCTATAAACTCAAATGAGAGGTGTACTTCAAAAGATGTTCTTTACTTACCATACTTACCCTCAAGATGATCATGCATCTGACAAAGTTTTCATGCGGTCTTGATCCTTTATTGTCACTTAGTCTCTTGGTCCTTCTCCTGAAGTCCTTGGGAGTGGTCTCAACATGTCACCTCTTCCTGTAGCCATTGAGAGATAAATCAACGCAGTTTCAGCGGGTAGTGACTGTTGCCAGGATGAGTCCATGAGAGGCCCATCTACGTAGGTTTTTCATGCAAGATAAATAGGGTAGCTTGGACAACACTGCACATTTTTGAGGCACATGACACTGCTATGGGATAGGGTCCTAGGAGGACACTTATGTGCAGTTTCTCGGTGTAGTACAGCCTGGGAAACTAAGAGGCAATACTGTGTGGTCTCTCGATGCATTGTACTACTACGGGATGGGTTTTGAGAGGACACATCTGTGTAGTTTCATGTTGCAAGGTAGCCTATGCAGCTGAAGAAGAATAGTACATAATTTTTGGAGATAGCGTGTTTTGACTAAGGAATGACACTGGAGGAAACCACTACACGGTTTTGGATGCCAAGGGATGCTGGGGTCTATACACACTAGGGAGTTCCAACAGGAAAGGGAGGGAGCTTGATGGTTGCAGAAGAAAAGTGCACAATTCTAGGAGGTTGGATGAGGCTAAGTTCCTTAGGAAATTTTCTATGTGTGAGACTAGTCAAACATATGTAAACATTGATAAGACTTGAGTGTGATCGCACACGAACACTTAATGATTCAACATAGACCATCAATGATGTATAAAACATACTATGCTTGATGCAACAACCTTCATGACAAAAGTGCATGTAATGAGTGTGAAACATGTATATGTGATGATAATAACTCATGTGCACATGCTTTCCCTTCAAGAAAAAAACATTCCCTTTCCATGACAAACAAAAATTGTTATGCCCAAAGATGACACATGTTGCATAAATATGAGAACATGAACAAATCTTAAGATGTAGGAGGGGATGCTTGATATCATCAGCTTACCAACAAGTGACTAGGGATGATCGATCACAAGATCCAAGGTAGGGTCTAAAATTTTCATGTGAACCAAATTTGGGAGGGTGGTTGTAGCCGCTACAACATTACCCAATGACGTCACTGTTAATTCTACTTCTAGGAAGACTCTTATCCACCTCAGAAGATCCTCCACATGGAACCAACAGGATGTTCCAATCATGATCCAATTCTAGTCAAAACTTTGACCCAACACTCCTTCACAAAACACTATTTTCCTCTAAGCTTACACTTGTTGTCACTACAATTCTGGTTAGGGCAAAAGATGCAGCCCTCAACCCTCCACAGAGTCATCAACTAAGCCCTTAAATGAATGTAGTCTTCCTTGGAGATAGACCAACACTTCCACGTTGCCTCAAATAGGACTTGTTAACACCAATTCTACCCTTGAAACAACCTTAGTTTCTTCCTATGGCCTGTAGCCTAGCTAAGAAACTAGTTGTAGCTCTGGCTCCCTGAAATACTAACCCAAGCAATCCCTACACAACACTGGCATGCTCCTTGGCTCCACGACCCACGCTGTCTAGCAATCCGGACCTGAAATAGCTCTTAAATAACCTTTAAAAGAGTCTGTTGTCTCCTACGACAATCAACCTCAACCACCGGCCTCTCCATGTTGTTTTAGGGCAAACTCCCTCACATTGTCCCTTGACTTCTTCTTGTTGTAGCCTCTTGCTATTTCAAAGATATTTTGTATGAGTGTTGCACACAAAATGGATTCCTAAAACATAAGTTATCACCCTCTTTTATAGGCTAAAGAGGGGCTTCCATGAATTAGTGAAGAGACCCTTCTATTGGGTGAATTTTACATCAAGCCTACATTACTTGAAAACTATTAATTACTAGTCAACTTCAAAAATTCATTTCTCTCTAATGACAACTTGGAATCACATGATTATCATTGGATTGGAATTGTCTCACTGAGTACTATTACCTTCATCCATCACATGTTGATTTCTCATCACGCTTTTGCCCAAATCATGATGGTTGCAAAACCCCACAATTGGGTTCCAAGTCCACAAGTTTCCCTTGTGGTGCTTTCCCCTCCAAACCATGAACTCTAGGGCTTGGAGTACCACCCAAGCTACACAGATCAACATAGAACACTTTTGGGTGTTTTGCATATTCCTACATTGGCTAGAAATCTAATTTTTGTAAGCAAGATGGATGATGGAGATGTAAAAATAGTGTTCCTGAAAGATGCATGCAAGATGGTTTCGAGAGCACTGGTATTGATGTGGGGATTTCATATTAGAACTATGTACAAGCTTTTGGGTAGCATTGTTATTGATGAGTGAAATAGTGTTGTGGTTTCTAAAAGTGGAGCAGAGAATCTAGTGGTCTCTAGAGAAGAGACCATACTATGGCATCAAAGGCTTGGACATATCGGAGAGAAGGGACATAGAATAATTCATGGTAATGGTAGGGTAGAAGGTATGTCTAATTTATATCTAGATTTTAATTTTTGTAAATATTGTGAATATGGGAAGAAGAATCCAGTAAGTTTCCACTATGGTGCTAATAGGGTGAAAGGGATATAAGAGCTAGTGCAAAGTGATGTGTTTGGACATGTGTTAGTTCCATCACTTGGTAGGTATGTGTACTATGTATCATTTATATATGAATTCTCAAGGAATACATGGTTATCGTTTTCCTCAAGAAGAAATCTGAAGTCTTTGATAGGTTTAAAGAATTTAAGCCTTTGGTGGAAACCCAAATAGAGAAAAAGATAAAGGTGTTGAAGACAAATAATGGTGGAGATTTCTGCAAAAAGGAATTTGAAGAGTCTCGTAAGAAGTGTGGTATAAAATGACAAAAGACTACTCCATACACACCTCAGAAAAATGGAGTTTCGGAAATAATGAATAGGATGTTGATGGAAAAGATAATAAGCATGCTTAGTCATGTCAGACTAGGACAAGAATTCGATGCAAAGGTGGTGGAGAGTGTATGTTACCTAGTTAATAGATCACCTTCATCAGGGTTGGAGGATAAGACTCCACATGAGGTATGGACTGGTAATAAACACTCTCTTTCACATATCATGGTATTTGGCTATGATACATATGTACATGTTCCAAAGGAGAAAAGAACCAAGTTGGATAGTAAATCTGGAAGGTGCATCATTATTGAGTATAAGGATGGTTTAAAAGGTTATAAGCTTTGGGACCTAGAAACAAGGAATTTTGTGTATAATCAAGATGTTGTGTTTAGAGAGGCAAAATATGTTGTTAAACATGAAGTACTACCAAAGGAACTTGAGAATATAGAGTTTGAGCTAAAGGAGGAAGAATGAGACTCTATAGCAAAACTAGAATCAGAAATGAAGAGACACAAACTCCAGTGGTGAGAAGATCAATTCGAGAAAGAAAGTAGCAAGAAAGGTATATTCCATCTGCTTTATGTTCAAATTTTCTTTAACTATTACTAATGATGATTCCAAAACTATCATGTAGGTAGTAGATTCAAAGGATGGAAAACTCTAGAAAGAGGCCATGGTTGATGAAATGGCATCTTTGGACAAATATTAGGCTTGGGATATGGTGGAGTTTTCAGCTAGAAGGAAACCCATTGGAAGAAAATGGGTGTTTAAGAAGAAGCTGAGCACAAAAGAAAAGGTGGAGAAATCCCAAAGTCGGTGTAGAAAAAGGTTATTTCCGTGAGTTGGGAATTGAATTTGGTGATACTTTTTCTCATGTTGCCAATGTAGCTTCTATTAGATTACTTTTATATGTTGTTGTTGCTTTTCATTTTGAGGTATAAAATATGGATGTGAAGACAACATTTCTTCATGGGGATCTCGGAGAAGAGATCTACATGAAGAAGCCTGAAGGCTTTGCGGTGAAGGGAATGAAAGAACTGGTATGCAAGTTAAAAAATTATTTGTATGGGTTAAAATAGTCACCAATGATATGGAATCATAAATTTGATACCTATATATGGGGACTTGACTTCACCAGAAGAAAAGTGGATCACTATGTGTATTTTAAATTAATTGGTGACTGCGTTATTTATCTGGTCTTCTATGTGGATGATATGTTGTTGATTGGAAGACAAAGAAATTATCTAGGATTTGAAGATCCAATTTTCCTCGAAATTCGACATGAAGGATCTTGGTGTTGCAAACTATATTTTGGGCATGGAAATTAAATGAGATCAGGAAAAGAGAAAACTATAGTTAAACCAGAGGAATTATATCGATACAATACTACATAGGTTTAATATGAAGGATAGTAAATCGGCAAAGTTTCCTATTCTTGTAGGTGTAAAGTTATATACTGAATATTCTATGAGCACTTAGAATTTTTCTTGGTGTAGAGAAATAATGGGCATTACAGGGCTGGACTAATGACTAAGAAATATTGTGACCCCCTGTGTGGAAACAAAAACAATGGTGGGAGAATTTTAGGTGTGTTTTATATTCTTTCCACAACTAGTCGCACGCACGGGGGGGTCACAAGGGGGGCAATAGATCCCCCTATTCATTGTGTTGGGCATAATAGGGGGGTGTAGCCCCCCTTGTCGGGGTGTTTTAGGGGGGTAGTATCCCCCCTGTACGGGGTCTAGGGCAGCACCCTGGGAATTGCTTTTTGGACAATATATTTGATGGGAAGACCTACCTATGGTTTTGTGCATGGGTTTGGCACACGATTTTGGGCATGATGGTTTTCTTCCCATGGTATTTTGTATATCCAGTCAAGGGAACTGTGGTTATGTTTTAATCTAGGGTTAATGGATTTGGGTTTATGAATGCTTCGTCATGTATATATATGCACTATAACATTGAAAGGAACATAATGAAAAAACAAACTGGTAGTCCCGGTTTTAGGATCTAGGGGAAAATCATTGAGTATTGGTTTTATATTCTTGTCATTTTTCATTTTCTATTTTTAAGAATTCATTTGCAGGTAATTTTTGTACAGGGTTAAAACCTACATGGATGACAATGGAGAGAAAAGAATCTTACAGCTTAAGAAGAAGGCAACAACAATTAGGATGGCGAAAACTATGTAGGAAAAGTGTAGTCACAGAAAAGGGTGTGTATTATTTGCAGTACATATCTTTAGTGACAAGGGTAATGAGGATGAGATGCAAAGGTATTGATAAGGTACCCAATTTTACAATAGTTTCAGGATGTGTTTCTAGCAGAGATTTTAGAGTTTCTACCTCACAGAGAAGTAGAATTTTCGATTGAGTTGGTACCAGGGGCAACACCAACATCGAAGGCACCTTACAACATGAGCACTTCAGAGTTTTTATAGTTGAAGTTGCAGTTGAAGGAAATTCTAGACAAGGGATACATTAGGCCAAGTCTATCTCCATGGGGTGCATCGGTATTGTTTGTGAGGAAGAAGGATGTTACTCTTAGGTTATGCATTAATTACAGGTAGGTTAATAAGGTGACCATAAAGAATGGGTATCCATTACTGACGATTGATGACATGTTGGATCAGTTGAAGGGAGAAATAGTGTTCCCAAAGATTGATCTAAGATCAATATATCATCAAGTATGCATTAAATAAAATAACATCTACAAGACAACTTTCCAGACCATGTATGGGCATTATGAGTTTGTTGTAGTTCCATTTGGTTTGAAAAATGTTGCAGCTACCTTTATGTGTTTGATGAATAGTGTGTTTTATCCTTATTTGGATAATTTAGTTATTATATTCATTGATGACATCTTGATATATTCTAAGAATGAGGAAGATCATGTCGAGCACTTAGTAGCAGTATTGAGATTGTTGAGAGAGCATCACTTGTATGCTAAGCCTAGTAAATGCAGTTTATTTCAAACATAAGTGCATTACTTCGGACATGTTGTTTCTAAGGAAGGAATAACAGTGGATTGAGAGAAGATAAGGGCTATCATTGAGTGGGCAGTGCCTAGGAATGTGGAAGAGGTAAGATCATTTATGTGGTTAGCAAGTTATTATAGGGTGTTCATTAAGAACTTCTCCAAGATTGCATATCCTATTATGTCACTGCAGAGGCAAGCTATGAAATTTGAATGGATAGAGGAATGTGAAACATGTTTTGAGTAGTTAAAGAAGTTATTGAAAAATTCCCCATTGTTAAATATTGCAGATAAGGAAAAAGAGTTTATGGTATGTACATATGCTTGCAAGAGAGGACTTTGTGGAGTCCTTATGTAGGAGGGGCAGGTAGTGTGCTACAAGTCATAGAAATTGAATGAGCACAAGAAGAATTATTCGACTCATGATCTTGAGTTAGCAGTGATCATTCATTCATTGAAGATGTGGAAGCACTATATTATTGGTAGGAGGTTTGTATTGATGAGTGATCAAAGTGGGTTGATGTACCTATTTGACCAACCAAATCTGAATGACAGGAAATCTAGATGGTTTGCTATGATTAGTGAGGTTGACTTTGAGATGAGGTACATCAAGGGTAAAGATAACAAGGTTTCAGATGATCTTAGTAGGAGGGTATAGGTAAATCACCTTGCAGCTATGATTTCTTATGGGATAGATCTACAGGATAAAATCTTCCTGGTAGGTCACCAAGATAATAGGTACATGAGCTTAGCCATAGGTTACAATAGAGTAGAGGTACAGGTACAGGTAGTGGTATAGGTGCACGAGATGTGTACTATCATCTCTCTGTAGATGGCTTGATCATATTTAGGGATAGGATATATGTGCCAGATAGTAGTGATCTCAAGAAGATTATCTTAAGGGATTTTCAAGCGAAACCATATTTAGGACACGTAGGATATCATAATACATTGACCGTAGTGAAGAAGTTCTATTATTGGCCAAATCTGAAGAAGGATGTGGTAGAGTTTGTGGCTAGGTGCTTGGATTGTCAGGAGGTGAAGGAAGAGTGTAGGAATCCAGGTGGACTACTACAACCGATTCTGATTCCAGAATGGAAATGCGAGGTCATTTCCATGGATTTCATTACAGGTTAATAATAAAAGTTAATAAAGGCAAATAATAACCATAGTTATGGGACACTTATTCCAAGATTAATGTTGGGAAAAACATACTAGTGGGTGTTGATTTCGGTTATTATGGCTAAGGAGATTGGCAAAGGAAATGGAAAAGGATTTGGATAGGAAAAATGGAATTAATTGGCATTTTATTTATGAAAATAAAAGAAATTAGGAGAAAATGAAGGTGAAAGGTCACAGGTTGCATGTGAGGAGGAAAATGAAGGAAAATAATGGAAAATTAAGAAAAAAGGGGCCTCATTAATAAAAACGCTTCAGAGGATCAATTAGTACCTTTTGTCAGTTCAGTTTTGAAGCTCTCTCTCTATTCTCTCTATCTCTCTCTCAGTCTTAGACACTTAGAGTTTTGTTGGAGCACTTCAATATTGGATCAAGAAAAGTGAAGAAGGCAAGAGGAAGCAAAGATCAAGCAAGGAAGAGAAGGATCTAGTAGCTACAACAAGATGATTTGCATGTATCAATTTGCATGTATGATTTCCTTGCTAAATTTCGCATGCATGGTTATGAATGTGTGTACATGTTTCTCTTTTTTTCATGGGCATGGGTTTTTCGAGGTGTGACAGTGTTTTTTAGCCTAGTCTTTCCATTTTTGGATAGCCATGGTGTTGTGGGTTATTTTGTATGTTGTTGAGTCGCATTTCCAGATGGAATCGAAGCTGAGTGGGGTGGTCCTAAGATTACTCACAAGGCATAGGAATCTCAGGATGGGATACACAGTAAAGCCTAAATGTGAACACCTCAATTATGCCTAGGAATCCCTTGACAGGTGAATAGTGGGATACATTATAAAGCTCAATCGTGAGTACCCTTGATTGGGCTGATGAATCACAAGATGAGATACATGGTGAATCCCAGAGGGTCGAGACCTCATAAGTCTAGGAATCCCTTGAATGGTAAAGCCAACAGGTTGGGACAATCAGATTCATCATGGTGTAGGTGGAGAGATCCAGTGGCATCCATGCATGTTTTTGGCCTAGTGATCTATCAAGGATTAAGGTAAAGTCTGGTATTGTATATTTATTATTTATGGCCTAGTGATTCGATGGGGATTGTAGTAACACATGGTTGTATTATTGAGGGTGAGGTGTTGTACCCTGAGGAATCCTTGGTTGATTTTGGTTATAAGTCCCACATTCATGCTTGGAATATGGCACGAGGGTGAATGACTGAACGAAATATTTGGTTCAGCTAATATATGGTCGAGTGATACATGGAAGTCTTGAACCTAGTTAGCCTAATCATTCATTAATAAGAAATATTTATCCTTGGTAATTTATGAGAAAATATATTGGTTCATATGAGGCATTTATGGTTGATGTATCCTTGTTATTTCTATGGTTATATGTTGGTTATGAGCATTTTTTGTGACATTGATGATGTACGGCTTTCATCATGTTTTGATTTATAAATAAATGTAGAATGAATGTATGATCTAATAGATGATAATGTAGCTAATGTGATATGGAATCAATGCTTCTTAGTGATTCTCAGATAAGTATCATACCCCTATGCCCAAATCTAATTTTATGATCTCCAAAATGCATATTTCTGACATGTTCGATGAAATTCCTATCATGGATAGTAGGGGTCTAGCCAAGTATTTTTTCAAGTATTTTCATTTGTATCATTTCTTATGTTACTTTTCAATCTTGAAAGTTTCATGGAGTTCTAGGCATTATCCTGAGTCATCACCCTGAAAACATGGCATAGAATCTAGGGTCGCATACTCATAACTAGCTAAAAAAGACCCCAATCGCTTGCATGCCCATGTTGTGAGAGAAACTGGAGGACCCCAATGGCATGCATGCTCATGTCATGGGAGAAACTGAGTCTCTAAGGAAGTGAAGTGTCAATTTATCTCAGGGGTTGATCACCTAGAAGGGTTGGTTGGCTCCTCTATGTTCTGTGGTATGTGCAGAAGTTTATATTGGTTGTGATGTGCCAGTTCCACTTCCTTAGATGTACATGGGGAGTTGAATCAGATTTTAGTAGCCTCTCATCACATGTTTACCCCAGAGGATCGATTAACTTGGGTAAATGTGGGAGGAGGGTGTTACAATAGTTGCCTATAGTGATTCTCTATTTGACTCACATCTCAAAATCTAATTATTCAACGTTTGAAAATTTTTGGGCTTGTTAGGGAGTCAAGGAACCTCAAATTTCATTGATGTTTATGTTAGGTTCTCATGATCTCTTGTAGTGGTTGTAACACCCTCCAAAATTTTGGCTTTCACTCAATTTTCAGAGCTTTCCTTGGTTTTTCCTTATGTTTGCAAACACTTGGGTTCATTTTGTGCACTCCTTTTGAGTCTTTTCACCCATTTTTCTTGTTTGATCAATTGTCCTCTTTTGGCATTATGATTACTTTTTCATGACTTGTGGTCTTGTTCTGGTGATTTTGAAGGTTTTCCTTTTTGTGTTTGAGTTTTCCTAGCTATGAATACATATGTCATACTCATACACAAAGTTGTAAGGAATGTCATGCAAGTGTCGTCACAGTCATCCAAAGTTCTATCTTAAGTGTCACACTTATTGCTCTTAGCTCTAAACTATCTCAGAAAGGGAAATGTTTTGGCTTGTTGTCATGGTGGTCAATGTTTTCATGTTGTCAAATTATGCTAAGTGTGTGATCACAATGTTGAGTCTTCACATGTACACTTTCTTCCCACACTTATCCATTTTCCTTAAAATCCTTCTGAATGGACAACCCCCCTCTCACAAGACCCTGACTAGGTTGCACTGTGTAGTATCAACCCTTAGTGATGTTGCTCTGTTGCGTGGAACTGCACAGTGCTTGAGGATGTCCTCCGGGGAAATTGCATTGCACAATCCCAAAGGTGAGTAGCCTTCCTTCCCAAAACTACACAGAAACTTCCTCAAAGCCTAACCTGAGCTACGCACTTCACAAGATTAGTCATAAAGCGTCCTTCTTGCCTATTAGAACCCCACATTGCATAGAGACATGAGCCTACACTGTTCCCAGAAACTGTGCATATGTGTCCTCCCAGCAACCTCCCTTAGCTGGGAATCACTTCTCTTAGAAACTTCGCAAAACTATCTGGTCCCTCTATTATCCTGCCTTATCTTCCCTTAGGAAACTATCCAGAGGTACCCCTTAGGGTCCTACCTTGTAGCTACCAATCGTGTCCTCAAATACGCAATCTTGCCTCTGAGTGGCCTATATGTAGTTTTCCTCGACAGTGAAGATTGTGCCCTAGAGTTTCTCATCCAAGCTCAAGCTATGCTCTGTGCATTCTCAGTGACTAGCCTCCCTCTTTGTCTCCTAGAACTATGCAGTTACTGGGTCCTCTCCCTAGCCTATCATTTGTCTCGACCTAGACCATGGAAAACAATGCATCATCTTAGACTAGGAGATTTTGGATTTGATGTTGTCTTGTCATGAGTGAATTACAACAATAGGTACATTGATAGATCAAGGTGAGACAATGAACATGATGAAGAAGGAGCACACATGCTAGAATAATTACATGCAGCTAGATGGATGAAATAATCTCATCAAAGAGCAAGTGAAAGGAGCACATGCATGTAACCATCTTATAAGACCAATACCATTGAAGATCCTGCAGCATCAAGCCATGCAGAGGAAAAGACAAATGACATCCAAGAGCACATCCATCACTCAGCGGCAACATCAGCTTGACATTGCCACCATAGCTAGTTAGTCCATGTCAACAGTTTCATGTCAAGTTGTGTTAGGAGAGGTAAATGCCACATCACTACTATGGGCCATATCTGTTGTAACTGAATGTAATGTAAAGTAAAATTCCAATGGACACACACATGAAGATGAAGAGTCATGTCAGTTGAAAACTCATAGGAATTTGAACGGTCATGAGTGTAGTCCAAGAGTCACAAGGGTCAAGAATCACCCTTCGCTATATATACCCCTCCCATTGTATGAGCACTGATTTTTCACCTTTTCTCCTCCCACATAGCCTTGATAGTCTCAGCCAGTTCTTTGAGGAGCAAGGAGTGGCTCCAAGGTCCCAATACTAGGACTAGTGATTTATGGTGTATAGATGCGTCTTGGAACTTTTTCTTAATACAAAAGCTTGGTAAGGCAAACACATTTTCATGCATGTTTTCTATATCTTTGTAAGACTATTCTTTCGAAATTTGTAATGCATGTTTGTTTCACCTGTACTAAGATAGTTGAACTACTTCGGTTGTTTTAGTACTTACATTATTGGGAATGTCATGTATTGGCTATCACTGTTATCTCATCCTTGTGGACTACTCCGTAGGATATTAGAAAAACCTTTCTTATTTACTAGTTATAATGACCATCACATTTGTGTGGACTACTCTGGTGGATGTTGTACCTATTTTCCCTTGTACTTCGGTTTTAACAATTGCTACATCCACTGTGGAATATTCCGTTGGATTTTGAATATATCTCTTTTGGTTCACATGTGTCTCTTACTGGGTGGTACTACTACCTCTCATGCAGAGGCTCACTTTACTCTCCTCCTTTGCAGTAAGAGAACCTAGACACAATTTAGATTCCACACTCACTAGGTACAGCCACCTCACATTTCGAGGATACCAGAATAACACTCTCATGTGATGAAAAACAAGATTTAAGGAAAATCTCTAAGAGAAATGAAATCAGGCCATCGTACTAGATGGGTTGCCTACACTAAATTGTGTGAGGTCTAGTTGGGACTTCATACTGGGGAGATCCTCTAAATGTTGGTGGGCCCAGCACTGTCAACATATATGGTGCTAGAAGGAGGGCCACCAATATTTTATGGTTTAGTGTCCCACCAACCCCACTCAACCATCATCTAATCAAGGTAGTAACATTCACTCCCTCTCCTCTACACGCAATTCTGAATTTGGTCATTTCTCACCTCCCAGACCTGAATGTGAAATCCCACATCATCATATCTGAGTTTTCCATCCCATGACCCATCAATTTGCAAAATTTGCTGGACTAATTCCTGGAGTGTACCTCTCTTCTATACTCTTAGAGGAAGAAAAAGACTACCCCCACAAGGGTGGTAGTTTCATCTGTCGAAGAAGCAATATTCACCATTCTTGAAGAGATGGTAGAAGTTGTGGAGAAAGAAGAGGAACCTCCAATATTTCAAAAGGAAGAAGACAACCTCTTACTTTTGAACTCAAGTTCTAGTGGAGGCAGAGGGGAAGGAGATGAGGGAGGGGGAGGATAAGAAAAAGAACCAACAGACCCAGAGGAAGAATCATCATATTTAGAAGAGGAGGAGGAGGAAGAGAAAGGGGACAAAATGGCAGAACAATATATGAAATGGATGAATCATGACCCATTGGCACTCCTAGGTGTCGTCCAGAAGGTGTTGAGACACGTAAAGAAGATTTTAACGAAATATGACCTTGACAAGACAGTGAGGGAAGAATATCACTTAGACACATTTGACCCACATCTGAAAACACTCAAGGTATGTTATGATGATGTTTCATGCAGACTGTTTCCATTTACCTTCGATCATAGAACAATTGTATGGTACCACAACCTTTGACCAAATTCCATCCAGAACTGGGGGGTGTTAAAACAGATATTTCTTGAAAAGTTTGTTGAAGACAAGAACCCCACCATGTTTCTGAAAGAGATAGGAAGTCTCAAGATGGAGCAGAAAGAAAAGGTAAAAGATTTCAACCAGAGGTATAACCGCATTGTGAAGAAGTTCTCAACATACACCAAACCTTATGACTCCATCACCATCGACTACTACACGTCTGCACTACCGACTAGTATTGCGTAGTGTGTCAAGCAAGTCTTGAGACCAACATTAACAAAAAATTGTGAAGAGTATATTGCCATAGAGAAATACCTGTGCACTATTGGAGTCATTGTAGATAACAAATCCACTAAGGAATCCAAAGACATAGGCAATACGCATCAGACAGTTGTGAGTAAGGCTAAGGAAAAGGAATCAAATGGCATTTAGAGCCTTACTCATCAAGTCCCTTACCATTGAAGTTTCTAAGCTTAAAAAATGCACAAGCGAGACAATCGTGAGTAGCAGGCCTTCTAGGTACCCACAAAAGAAGAGTGTAGCTTCAAGCAGTAGCAGCAGCAAGTCGACCAAATCTGCACGGAGCTCCAATCTAGTCCTAAACCTTGACGAGCTTGTGATAAATTCATAGTGCACATTTCACCATGACAAGCACTCATAAAGAACATGCCCAGAATGGAACTGTGGAATGCGCAACATGGCTACACAGTTTTCCAACACCATCACGACTAATGAGCACACTCAACCTGGCAATGAAGAAGAAGAAGATGTTATATCTAATGAAGCCCCAAGTACTGGGAATGTGATAAAAATGTATTAGTGTACTCGCGACACCTTGAAAACCAACACCGAGATAGAGCCTCTAAGTGATGGTCCACCCTAGAAGAAAAACAACTGATATAACTTGAGAGTCCAAGGGGTCCCCATTTTTCTTGAGATACTGAAAGATAAAATAAGACCAGATATGTTAAGGATAATAGGTCCACTGGTTAACTCAACACAGAAAACTCAGAGCAAGTCCAAGAAGAAAACTACAGCAAATAGTGCTTCCACAAGAAGCAAAGATAAAAGCAGCCCACCGAAAACCACAAACTCAGTTCCACCCACAGATGCCTCGGTGAGTCTCCCCGCTTTGGACTATAACATTATAGAAAACATGAAGAAGACTCGTGCAAACATATCCCTATATGAGCTAACCATAGTAATGAGTCAACGGTTAATTGTTTTGTAAGAACTTAGGCAAACCTCTACAAGTAATGCTACCTCTTCCAGCAAAGGGATGGAGTAGGTTTCTTGACACACTCGCATTTGTGTTTAACGTGCTTCCCATGGAGGAGGTGAACTCACTGTGCCCACCATTCTTGTTATCATTTGAAATCTTCAATTTCAATGTTCACAAATGCTTGGTTGATTCTGACACATCAGTCAGTGTCATGCCACTCTCCATTTATAAGAAGATCAATGTTGAATGGAGTAAGATGAGTGCACAGATCATCCAGCTAGACAGGACATGCGTACCAGCCATTGGTCAGCTCAAGCATGTGATAATCTCATTATCGTCTGATGCTCGACTTCATCAATGCATCAATATTGTAGTTGTGGATATACTGGAAGCATATGATTTGTTGCTTAGCAGAGACTAGTCATGAAAGCTGCAAGGATACATTTACACTAACTAGTCACTCTTATGGCTTTCATACCAGGGAAGAAACAACTAGATCTAGGTGCTGTCAGAGAGATACATGAAACACAATGTGACTCCCTTGAATGGAGAAAATGAACCATTGGATTTCACATAATTTATGTTGGGAAATTTCTTTCTGGAAACACAGGTTGGGTGATATCTTGTAGAGCCATCCCCTACCCCACCAGACACATAGTTGGGTCTCCTTCCATGCCCAACTGGAAAAAATGAAACTTGTACAATATTTTGTCATGGTAGTAGTAGTAGTAATAGTAGTACTAGTGTGGAAATAGGTCCTTGTATAGATGATATGTGGACCATGTACTTTGACAGATCCAAGATGCAGGAGGGCTTTGGAGCTAGTTGTGTATTAAAAGACCCGCTATAGAGAAAACACTTAATCTCTAGCTGCTTGGAATTCGAGTGCATGAATAACAACACTGAGTATGAAGCAATGGTCTTGGGCTTACAGAAAGCCATTAGCCTCAACGTTGTTGTTCTAAAAGTGGTAAGTGACTCAAAGATCATGGTGTGCCAGGTACATAAAACTATACATGCTGTGTCACCCCATCTTAAGAGTTATCAACAAGAGTTATGGCAACATATCTCTCAATTCTAAGCTTTTAATATTATTTCAGTGCCAAGAATGCATAATGAAACTGTAGATGCCTTAGTGAATGCATCTGCTATGATGTCACCATTAAGGGATAGATTTTCTATTGATATTTTGTATAAACCATCTATTCCAAACAACATCACTAATTTACACATTTTTTATGATGATCAACAGATACTTCATTTCATGACTAACGTTGATGTCTTCAAATACTCAATGATAGATGAGGAGGAGCATGAGTAGTCTCTGTAGGATTCACCTGATGCAAGCAAAGGTAACCTCATCCCTAAGGGTTTCATATCAGTTTAGAAGCTGTACGATTTGAAAAACTACTTTCAGGGATCCGTGAATGCCAAAACCCATTGTTCTACATTGTTGCACAAATAAATTAATCTACAAATGGACAATGATCTGAAGTTTGTAAATCTCGTTACATGTTGTACATCACAAGAGTGGAAATATTTCATCCTCCTTTTTAGACAGTATCATGATGTATTCACATGGACATATGACGATCTCAAGACATATGACACATGAATGATCGAGCATGTCATACAAATTACAGAAGGGGCCAAGCCTTTTCAGCAAAAGCTAAGGAAAGTTCATCCATCACTTGAGCCCCTCATACAGAAAGAACCGACCAAGTTGTTGGATGCCTGGATCATATACAAATTGTGATATTCAACATGGGTGTCCAATTTAGTCCATGTCACAAAGAGGTCTAGGGAGATCCACCTGTGCATAGATTTCCATAATCTCAATCACACCTTAGATAATGACAACTACCTAGTTCCATCCATGGAGCATATATTGAAGATATTATCTGGGGCAGAGATGCTTTATTTACTTGACTTATTTTCAATATATAGCTAGGTTCTTGTAGTAGAGCCTGGCATACTTAAAACAAACTTCCGTACTAAGTGGGGTATGTTCACTTTCCAAATAATTCCATTTGGGTTGGTGAACACAGGTGAAAAAGTTTAGGGTGGAATGGATATCGCCTTCTGTGGGATCATGAGATAGAGTGCAGTGGTCTACCTTGATGATGTGACAGTCTTCTCAAGACAATGGTCAGACCACCTATGTCATCTTAACAAAAATTTTCGAGCGATGTCAAAAATATGGGATATCCTTGAATCCCAAGAAGAGAATCTTCACAGTGTTCGAGGGTAACCTATTCAGAGACATCATTTCCAAAAGTGGGATCAAGGTGGATCTGGACAAAGTTCATACCATCATGTAGATTCTTCACCCCATGAATAAGAAATCCATGTGGTATATCTTGGGGAAGATCAACTTCCTCAGAAAGTTCATCTCTGATTACTCACAGATTGTTAAAACCATTGAAGAGATGATCAAGGAGGACGTAGTTTATAGATGGGGAAAGAAGGAAAAGGTTGCATTTTCCCATATCAAGCAAGAAATAGCAGAGGTAATAGTTCTTTACATCCCAAACTTTAGCAAATACTTCTTGCTCTATACTTTTCCTTTTGACACTTCACTTGTTGCGGTGCTCACTCAGAAGGAAAAGCTGAATAATGAGAGACCCATCTCCTTCATGATTGTGAGCTTGCAAGGACCATAAATAAATTATCCCACCATGGATAGAAAAACATATGCAGTGTACAAGTTGACAAAGCATTTCATACCCTACCTATTGAAAAACCATTGCATTATCTTTGTGCCAGAAACCACCAGTTAGATCACTGCTTGTTCAGCAAGAGCTGGGTGAAAAAAGGGTGAATTAGATGATAGGAATACAAGAGTATGATCTTGAAAAAGAGCTAGTTCACACCATCAAGGGTCATGGTATTTGTATACTATAAGTGGAAGAAATACATGCACAGGAGGAAGAATAACATCTTGCAAGCTAAGAGAAAGAAATAGATGTGTACAATGTTGAGCGAGCCTCTCCCACTTCACAAAAAAAATCTTGGTATGCAGAAGTGTGCCAGTACCTTGAGTATGACACGATGCCCTCTCATTTCTCTATGTGGTAGAAGAGGGCACCCTGATTGAAAGCTTTATCTTGCAAATTGGTGCATGGGGTTATTTACAAAAAGCACCACAATAGTATTTTTCCCAGGTGCCTGGAGGCACAAGATTCAAAAAAGATGTTACATGATCTCCATGATGGACCAGCAGGGGGACACTTCGCGGGTAATGCAACAATGCACAACGTTATGCGATCTATTTTCTATTGGCCTACATTATTCAAGGATGAACATGCTTATGTTTGTAGGTTTCTGGTCTGTGAGAGATGTGCCAATAGAAATCGAAGCTCAATAGCCCCACTATAGCCTATTGCAGTGGAAGAACCATTCCAACTGTGGGTGTTGGATATCACTGGGGAGATTTTCCCACATTCATTAAAGCAACAACACTATATTTTGACTGCTACAGATTACTTCACATGGTGGATAGAAGTAGTTCCACCGAAACAAGTGAAAAATAAAGAAGTCATTATCTTCCTACAATAGAACATCATCTACATGTTTGGTGTTTCTACATCACTTGCTTTTGACAATCTAACATACTTTTCCTCATTAAATCTTTATGAATTTGCATATAAAATGGTATTGTTTTGAAGCATTATTATAATTACTACCCACAGGGAAATGGTCTTGCCGAATCTACAAATAAGAATCTCATTCGCATAATAAAAAATACCATTTACTCTAAACATCGAAACTGGCACTCCGCTCTGGTGAATTCTTTATGGGATGACCGAGTCACCCCTAAGCTTTCCTTCAATACCCCCCCTCCTTCCTAGTATATGGAAAGCAAACCATCCTCCCGCTAAACATATACTTTCTTACTCTCTTGTTGTCCAAAGAATCCCAAGGCAAGCCATGTCATTTAGTTCAATGTAGGATGGACGCACTGCAAAAGTTATAGGAAGAAATGGTGAAATCAAAAGACAAATTTGCACTCCACTAGAACAGTATCAAGAGATGGTTCGATAGAAATTTTATAGGGTCTTCTAGCTTCAGTGTGGGTGACTTAGTTAGAGTGGGATAACACCCATGAAGACAAAGGCAAGCACATAAAGTTTCAATCCCTGTGGATTGGTCCTTTTACAGTCCACGAGAATTTTGGCCAACACATATATTGTCTTCAATCACTTGATGGGAAGATTGACTTTTTCCCTGTCAATGAATAGTACTTAAAATGTTATTTTGAATGAGATATGGGGTTGTGCCCCACACTATGTACATAGCATTTTCATTGATTATTGTGTTTTCTTGGTTTGTTGTTTTGTTTTCTTTGCTTTCTACCATTTTTTCTTATGTAAATAAGTGTTGTACCTCACTGTGTTCTAGCTTCTAAATGTGTATGTGGCTGAAGTTCAAAGATTATTGTGACACTACAGTCCTTGGACAGCCCCGTGTCCATCTTCCTTGTGTTTTGTTGTAACTTTTGGCTGATGAAGTCTTGACAAAACATATGATCCGTCTATAAGGAGAGTTTTGGTCAAACCATGGACCTGTGTCCAAACTAGGAAACCTCATGCCTACACTCATCTTTCCGCTCTGGTGTGTTCAAGCTCATCCAACTAGTAGAAATGGAGAAGGGGAAAAATATAAATGAGAAAACATGAATCAGAGGTATTCATATGCTTCTATGAAGGAACAACCTCTCCTTCTCTCAATAAGTCTAGATTCCTCTTCTACCCCAAAATAAGTAAGTGCCTATGCAGAGAGGTGAAGCAGACAACTCCAACGGGGTACTCTCTAGTCTCACTAATAGTGAAGCAATGCTTGTGTTCGTACATGACTCCACCAGGGTACTATCCAGTCCTACTGGTAATGGAGGAACATGAGAGATGAAAAACTATACTCTAAAAGTCTTAAGCTCACAAGCCCAACTACCCTTCCTGATTCAAAATACTATGATCCAACTGAATCTTATGTTGTGTTCAACTGAGAAGGTATAAGGTGAACCATGTCTCTCCATGGGGTAAGTGGGGAAACTGAAGTAATCTACACGATGAATCAATACTCCCCAAATGACCAAGGTCATGCACTAAAAATTAACCAAAACAAAGAAGTTGGTATTCAACAAGTGCGTAACCAAGCGTTGTAGTAGCTGCAACACCCTCCAAAATTTTGGCTAACACTCAATTTTTGTAGCCTTCCTCATTTTTTCCTTTATGGTTGCAAACACTTGAGCTCATTATGTGAGATCCTTTTGAGTGTTTTCACCATTTTTTCTTGTTTGACCAACTATCATCTTTTGACATCATGATTTCTTTTTCATGACGTACGATCTTGTTCTGGTGATTTCAAAGGTTTTTCTTTGTCTGTTTGAGTTTTCCTAGCTATGTAAAAATCTTTCACACTCATACACAAAGTTGTAAGCACTGTCACACAAGTGTCGTCAGGGTCATCCGAAGGTCTGTCTCAAGTGTCACACTTATCACTCTTTGCTCTAGAAAAGCTCAAAGAGTGTAATACTTTGGCTTGTTGTCTAGTGGTCAATGCTTTCATGTTGTCGAAGTATGCTATGTGTGTGATCACAATGTCGAGTCTTCATATGTACACTTACTTCCCACACTTAGCCATTTTCTTGAAAATCATTATGACTGGACAATCCCCCTCTCACTGAATCCCACCTATGCTACACTACGTAGTCTCAGCCCTCAATGATGCTACTCTACTACCTAGAACTAAATAGTGCTTGAGGTTGTCCTCTAGGATAGTTGCACTATGAAAACCCAAAGGTGAGAAGCCCGCCTTCCTTCCTAGAACTATGCAGAAACTACCTCAAAGGCCAACCTCAATTATGCACTTCGCAAGATCAGTCATCAAGCCTCCTTCCTACTTGCTAGAACCCCACATTGCACAGAGACATGAGCCTGCACTTCTCCCATAAAGTACACAGATGTGTCCTCCAAGTGAACTCCCTCATCTAGGACTCACCGCTCTCAGAAACTGCACAAAACTGTCCTCTGGTCCCTCTTCCGTCCTGCCTTGTCTTCCCTTAGGAAACTGCGTAAAGGTGCCCCTCAAGGCCCCACCTTGTAGTTTTCACTAGTGCCCTCAACTGCGAAATCATGCTTCCCAGTGGCCTCTTCCCAGTTTTCCACAACAATGAAGACTATGCCCCAGATTTTCTCATCCAAGCCTGAGCTACTCTCTGTACAGTCTCAGTGACCAAACTTCCTCCATGTCACCTCAAACTGCATAGTGTGCAATTACTGGTCCCTCTTCCCAGCCTGTCATCTGTACCAACCCGGACCATGGAAAACAATGCATAATCTTAGACTAGGAGGTTTTATATTTGATGTCGTCCTAGCATGAGTGAATTACAATAAAAGGTACACTAATAGAACATGGCAAGATGACGAACAAGATGAAGAAGAAGTGCACATGCTAGATGACTTACTTGTAGCTAGATGGATGAAAGAAGCTCATCAAAGAGAAAGTGAAAGGACCACATGCATGTAACCACCCTACAAGACCAACACCATTAAATACCCTGTAGCATCAAGCCATGTGGAGGAAAAGACAATGCACATCCATCACTCAGCAGTAACAATAGCTTGACATTGCCACCATAACCTGCTAGTCCATGTCAGCAGTGGCATATCAAGTTGTGTCATGAGTTGTCAAGGCCACATCATTACTATGGGCCATATCTATTGTAACTAAATGTAATGTAAAGTGAAAGTCCAATGGACACACACACGAAGATGAAGAGTCATAGGAAGTTGAATGGTCATGAGGGTAGTCCAAGAGTCACAAGGGTCAAGCATCACCAATGGCTATATATACCCGTCCCATTGTATGAGCAAGGACTTTTCACCTTGGCTCCTCCCACATAGCCTCGAGAGTTTCGGTCAATTCATTGAGGAGCGAGGAGTGGGTCCAATGTCCCACTACTGGGACTAGTGATGTATGGTGTACAGATGTGTCTTGGAACCTTTCCTTAATACATAACCATGTTATGGCCATCATGTTTTCATGGATGTTTTGTATATGTTTGTAAGACTATTCTTTCAGAATTTGTAATGCATGTTTGTTTCACCTATACTAAGACATTTGAACTAATTCAATTGTATTAGTACTTACATTGTTGGGAATGTGTTGTATTAGTTATCACTATTTTCATATCCTTGTGGACTACTCTGTAGGATATTAGATAGACCTTTCTTGTTTACTGGTTATAACGAATGTCACATCCATGTGGACTACTCTAATATATGGTGTATGTGTTTTCCCTTGTACTTCATTTTAACGGCTACTGCATATGTTGTGGAATATTTTGATGGATGTTAGACAAACCTCTTTTGGTTCATGTGTGTCTCTTCCTAGGTGGTACTACTATCTCTCACATAGAGGCTCACTTTACTCTCCCCCTTAGCAGTAAGAGAACCTACACACAAGTTACATTATGCACTTACCTCTCTTTCCGAAGATACCATCATAACACTCTCATGTGCTTATCAACAATAGCTAAGGAAAATATCTAAAAGAATGGAAACTGGGCCATTGTACCATATAGGACTCCTACACGAAATGGTGTGAGGTTTAGTTGGGATTTCATACCGGGGATATCTGTTAAATGTTGGTGGGTCCAATACCATCAACATGATTCCCTGAAGCATGTCATATTTGGATTTTAATGCATAATTATTTTCTCCACATTGTTTCATTAGATGTAAACTCCTTCTTGAAATATTTTCATCATTGCCAAGTTAATTTTCTTAACATTCAATATTGGGTTTCTAATCGGATGGAGAATTATTATTTGGTCAATTAATCTTTGTGAAAATATCTTGTACAAAAATTCGAAGTGGAATGTATATCTTTCATGGATGCAAAGAGATATGAAGTTGATCATTTGGATTATCATGACAAAGATTATCATTTTCCAAAGGATTCTCAAATGTCAAAGGATTATGAGGAAAATTATCTCTTGGTATTTCTTGTGAATATTGTATTGTTAATCATTTTCATTATGGCACAAGATATATTCTTAAGTGTCGTTGAATGCTTGAGTTATTTGGTGAATGAAATTCCTCATCTTAGATGATTAATTCTATAAGTTGATACAAGGTTAAATCTGATTCCACACATGTTGGTCTATTGTATCCTGAATAGTTTCCTGTATTTACTATACTAAAATTTAATTTTAATTCTTCTGATTTTGATGATGTTGGTTTAGATTGTAATTAGATACAAGGTAGTGATTTTTATACCAAACACATGAGGATGATGATTCTATTATTCAAATCATATGTGGAGTTTCTCAAATCGATCTATCTCTGTGTTCAAATAATGGAGAATGTTATTCCTTAATTTTTTCCATCTGATCATAACGTTGGGTATAATAGGTGTCATTCAACTAATCATTTTCCCACTAGTATATATGATGGTAGTTGTTTTACAAACACTGATCTTGTTGAACCAATTGATCTTCATGGTTTATCATCTCACGGTTCAGACACTTGTCAAGTAGTTGAGGCACTTCATCCTTTGTTTATGGTTATTTCAGGTTCCCATGATTTTTGACAAGGCTTATGAACATGATCAGATCAAATGTATCTTGTAAGATTCCTAGTTTAATCCAATTGGGTTGTTGGAATTTTCATATTCTAAAAAATGTTAGGGTTTTCAAGAGGTTTGCTTTGAATTCCAAGACCAAATCTATGATTGGTTTGAGACATCTTACTGAGAAAGTTACATTGCTAATTATAAGTTTTAATCTTTCTTGAGGTTTTCTAAGGATGAAAACATAGAGAAAGGTATATTCACAATAATATTTCAAGGTATGTATCATTGTTGTTCTAAGAGAAAAGTTATGATTGGAAGATAGTTATTTATGGAAAAAAAGAAAGACCTTCAATTTTTTGTGTAACTTATTCAAGTTGTTATCTTTTCTTTTTCACATTATTTCATATGGCTTTTAATTTCTCATATCTTTCTACTTACAGATTAGGAAGAAATTCAGTGGCTACATTGGAAATTTCACTTCAGTCCTAACCTTCTAGCCTATTAGGTTAGGAGTAGATCTAGCTACATTTTTACTTTTCTAGTTGCATAGCATGGCCTTGCATTTCCTTCCATAGCTACTATTTATATTTCTTTGTTTTCTTACTTTCGTCTCACATGATGCTTTTCAGTTTATTTTTCAATTTCTTTTTTTTTATTTTGATATTATTCTCATGAATTTTCCTTTTTGTTTTTTTAATAAGACCATGCATGAAAATTTCTCTTATTTGGCTCAAAAGGAAATCTTGCAAAGATTTGAAAGGGTAATGATGATGACAAAGAATGCTTGGCTAGTCTATGATCCTCTTCTTAATTTGGGTTACATATTTTTAAGGTCAATGATGTATGAATGGAAAATATGATTCATTCAAATGAAAATATATAACTAGAACCATCATTTTTGTATCTATTTTCAAATATTCATTCCTTGACCTGGTATGGTAACTGAATGGTGTGTTTCTTGTCGATCAAATTGAGTAGAGAAGGGAAAGGGGAAAGCTAAGAGAAAGTATATTAATTTTAGAGGTGTATAACATTATTTGAAGTAATAACCCTTCTTTCTCTCAATAAATCAGGACCCCCCTTCCACCCTGGTGACATAAACATTGATAAAATTCCAATGAGCATATTGAAAATAAATTAAGGGGTGAAAGAAGAGAAAGGCTTTCAACGCAGAGAGGTGAAGCAAGCAACCTTGTTGGAGTATTAAATGGGCTCCTTAGTAGCAAAGAAATGATTATTTTCTTAAAGTGACTCCGTTGTGGTATTAAACAGGCATACTGGTGGTGGAGCAGAACCAGAGATTGAACTAAAACTCTCATCATCTTAAACTCACGAATATATACTATCCTTCTCCTATATTGAAATTTTTGAGATATGATAAGCCTTGTAAATATTTTTAGCCAAGAAAGGGGATAGGAGAGACTCTACCTGTAATCGAGATAAATGGGGAAGCTATGATGGTCCACATGGTGAATCAATACTTCATGAAACACTAAGACTTTGTGCTCAAAGGTAGACCTAAGAAAAGAAGTTGGAGTTCTTCTAGTGTGTCACGAAGTGTTGTCACTGTGACAAACACCCTCCAAAAATTTCCCTACGTTGACTTTTGGAGCCTCCTTATTATCTTATGATATGTAATTCCAAGTTGATCATAATCTCTTCATCATTGGTTTATTCTTTTCTAATTCCTTAAGTTTTCTTGTGATATTCTGACTATCAAAGTCACTTTCTTACACATGGTTATACTTTGATGCATTCATAAGACACCCTTTTCTAGAAATCTTAGTAGTCAATGTTCACTTTAGAAATGCAAGCACTACGCAATCCTTAATGATACTCATTGCACAGATCCTGATGATAGTGAATGCATAGTGCCTAACGATAGTGATTGCATAGTTCCTTATGGATGATGATTGTGCAGTCCTAAAGACAATGCTTGCATGGTCGTTGATGGCAATTATTGCATAGTTCTTAGACATAGATACTACACAATCCGTAAGGACAGTTAGTAGGAAATTCTAGTTGATATTCTCTCCTATTGTTAGTTGAAAGTGTACCATCATCGCAGTGAGTTTTCTCAACTATCACGTTTTTGCACCTTTTTCTTTTACAAGTCTCGTTTTCACTTTCCCAACTGTCATTTTTTCTTTCTTTCTCTTTTGCAAGTGTCTCTTTTTCTTTCTCTTCACTTTAGTATGTGTCACTTTCAATTTCTTTAGATTTTGAAAGTGTCATTTTCATTTTTTCTTATTGTTGTAAGTTGAAACTCTTAACTGTTTATACTCCTATATGTGTTGTAGCTTAAAGCACCAATATAGGTAGTTCTATCACACTCTCCTACAATAACCAACCATAGATATCATAAGAATATGCACTACACTCTCCCACAAAAATTAACCCTGTATATAAATTACCTGCAAACAGATTCTTAAAACATAAAAATATACAATGGCAAGAACATAAAACAAATATACAGAAAGACTTCCCCTTGATCCCAAAACCAGGACTACGAGATTGATTTTTCATTATATTGATTTCAATGTTAAAATACATATATTTACATGTCGAAGCATTCATAAACCCCAATCCACTAGCCCTATATTAGAGCATAATTGTAGTTCCCTTGACCAGATCTACAAAATATCATGGGCACAAAACCATCATGCCCAAAGCCATGTGCAAAGCCCATGCACAAAACCATGGTTAGGTCCTCCCACCGTCTTTGGTCCAACCCCTATCCTTGGGTCCACCCAAATATTATTGGGTTGACATAAAAAAAATCCTAGGGTGCTATACCCATCACAACACACAATGTGTGTGGCCAGTCATGGAAAGAATATAACACACACCTAACATTGCAAGTGTCATTTTCACTTCTTCTTACTTTCACAAGTTTCATTTTCAATTGTTTGTACTCTTGCATGTGTTTCACCTTAGCGGACCACTAGAGGTAGTTCTACCACACACTCCTACATTAATCGATCATATGTATCATATGAATATGCACTAGACACTCCCCCACATCTTAGCACACCTTCTTCTTGTACTCGAAACTTGTCTCATAACTAGAAATCTAAGTGTCACAAAAGATATGTTTCAACTATCACACCTAGAAATAATGCTTCTTTGTTGTCATTTCAAGGTATACATGTTGGTTTTGGGAATTGTACATTATTTTGGCTTGTTTTGATGTCATCTAAGTGTGAGATCACTATTTCAGGATGTGTTTGCATGCCATTCTCTCTCTTATTTCATTGATCCCACACTCAGTCATTTTCAAAGCTTTCACTTTATTTGTAACTTTCTATCCTTTATCCCTCATGGAACTCCACACTAAACAATCTTAAGTCACAATGAATCTTCTCGTTCCTCTTAGAACTGCACACTATGAAGTGCTAGAGGACAATCTCCCTCAGTTGCACACTAAGCAACCTTGGAGTCTATACCATCACGTTAACTAAATATCCCTATCAACTATGTAGTAGCTTATCCTATCTTTACCTAGATTTTTCATAGCCCAGTTGTAGTGGAGAGTGGAGCGTCCTTATGTCACTTCCATGCCCAATTGTGTAGCCCCTTAAGCCTCCTCTTTAGCTACTGCGCATTGTGTTGTTACAATTTCCTACCTTGCCTCCTTGTTTCCCTAACTTGCCCAACTATGTAATTCATTCATCTGGTGAGTCTCATACTATGCATTGTATAGTTCTAGTGAGAAACATGTCATCTCTAGGTCATTGAGACCCTCAACTGTGCTATTCACTGAGCTTGACTCTCAATTGTTGGATATTGTGCAGTTACAGTAGCTAGTCTTACCACTCCTACTTATTAAAACCCCTCACTATGCAATCCCTTCCCTTTTATTTCCTCCTACTATACATTTTGCAATTCTGATTGACATTGAGGTCATCCCTCATCCCTTGTGATGCCCAATTACGCAATTTTCAACCTCTTTCCCTCAAAAACCTTGTTTTTTGCCTCATCACATTCAACACCTTCCATGAGAAAGAAAAGGTACATTAGCTAGTTTCAGACCAATGTTGGCTTTTCATGAGATAAGTTCATTCACCAATGATACCATCTCAACATGGCAAGGTGATTCTTAAGGAAGATGTCAAGTAGGAGTTATGAGAGAGCACTTACAAAGAAGGAGAAGAAGAAAGAACCATCATGAAAGACATGAATGAATCTTAGACCAAGACAAATACATGGAGTCTAATGTTGACTTGGAAGGTTCTGACAGTCAGCTAGACCCTTTGGAGGATGAAGATGAAGCACAAGCAAAGATCCATCATGAAGAATATACAAATATGACATCTAGGAGAAGGTCTTGTCCTACATACATCATAATGAAGTTCCATGTCATCAATTGCAATTTATGGATTGTCCCAGTGTCATCACAAAGTTCTATGTGTCAATATATCTTTCCACATCATTTGTGGATTTCATTATTGTATTTTCAAAAATGAGAAAATATAAAATTTGTGGAAGACTAAGGGTCCCACATGGATTGTGAAAAGTCACTAGAAATTTCTAGAGTCATTAGAAGTTCAGAGGTCATATAGGAATTTGAAAAGTCATAGTAGTAGCTCAATAATCACGAGGGAGGTGAAAAATCACCTCATTTGTTATAAATACACCCTCATAGCTCGAGCGAATGGGGATTTTGGGAATTTGGACTTTTCACCTTGACTTTTGTAGTTTGGCATAGGAGAGAGAAGATCAGGGAAAATTTTAGGGGCTAATATTCGCAGGGGGGCTAATTTTCCATGTTTTTTCCAAGAAAAATATTTGCAAATTTCCTTTTTTTTTTAAATGTTTTTCTCACATTTTATAGTATAAAATTTATTTACCTTAAAAATTTCCAAAATTTTATATAGACTAATATAAATCATTAGAAATATAAATATTTTTATGAAAATATTGCTAAACATTTTACAGATTGCATATTAGGGACTATTAAGATTCACCAAGGTTTCTAAACTTTATGATAAACATCTATTCTTAAAATTTTCCTTGGAGAAGATCTTTATTTGGAAGAGAAAGTGGTGACTTAATATTACAATATTTGGGCTAATGTTGTAACATTTTATTTGTGTATCTTGCGACTTTAACTCAATATATGATTCTCTCAAAGCCATCACACTTTCATCCATATGTCATGAATTATTGTAAAACTATTCTCTCATTGTTTGTGGTGTATGTTTACGATAACATGTACTAATGAAAATGAACCATTTCATTGGCGTTGGTATGCATCTTGTTGAATGTGTCTTGTTACTTTCCTTTATCATCATTGTTATGTTATGAACTAATTTGTAGGTTATTCAATGATTCTCTCATTCTCTGGTGTGTCTCTTTTAAAATGGTACTATCACTTTTATTCTAGAGGCTCACTCTCTATTTACTCTTCTGTGAAAGTATCATATATGCATTGCAATCGTATGCCTCATAGTGTAAACTTGTTTTTTTCAAATATTGTTTCCATAATCTCTTATGTTGATAATTGCAGCCAAGTAAAATTCCTAGGAATAATGGCAATTGGCCTTATTTCCCAATTGGGTCTCCTACACCAAATGGTGTGAGGTATACTTGGGACTTCATATTAGAGATACCCCCTTGGTTGATGGATTTCCAACACTATTAAAACCAACTAAAAAGGTTACCTCCTAAAATCAAATATGCTTGAGGAGATCAAGCCCCCAAGTACATTGGAGTAATGAAGGACTAGAGAAGTAGTGACCCCAACCTCCCTATATCAACCTTAATTGGTACAAGTGACCTCTATGGTGCAAAGAGTTGCCCACCTAGAGCATTGATATGGTGATTTACATCTACCTTAGGTATCATGGGGACTTCCCACCCATAGTCAGCTAGGTAAGATCCCTAAACGATAGGCCACTATGGTTACCACTTCACAATCAAACGATCGACATGATACATGTGATCAAAACAATACACTTAGGTAGGGTAACTAATCCCTAAACCTCACAATAGATTGCTCAAATCTAACCATACACCTCTCAAAGACGTCCCTTTTTAATGTGGAGAATTAAGAAAACACCATTATCCTAAGATTGGGGATGTCACTCCATATGTTCCTATTGCAACAATATTCTTAACTCATGTGTAAGAGGAACTTTCTAGTAGGAATCTAATGTGAAAATGGGTTTACACCCATAGTAGATATATTTTTAATTTTATATCCTTAAAGAGTGTCCTCTCAAAATCCTATTACAAGGCTCTATAACCCTAGGATATTGTTGGTTTGGTATAATTGAAAATGTCTAATGAATTTTAATAATGCTTTATTTTATGATTTTTAGTACTCAAGGGTATGGTGTGCAATTGAGATGATATTTAAAAACTCAATAATAATCCTAAAGAAAGCCAAATCAAGTGAAATTTAATTTCACATTAGATGAAAACTATCTATAAGGTAGAGGATATCTTTTCCTTTTTCCCCATAAACAACTTTTAATAGAAAAAGTAAGAAATCTTAAATGCCAAAGAAAGAGAATCAACAAGCACTAAAAATCTTGAAACTAAGGGTTTGAAAAGAGAAACATGAATTATGGCTCATCACACTCGAACATCAAATTCAGAGAAAGTTTCAACCCATAGTTGCATGGAGTAATAAAAAAAGCACAAACCTATAATGGCATATGTGGGAAAAAAATCCAAACCCCAGACAAAGGAAGGAAGACTTTAAGAACCTAAAAAATGAAGAAGTATTTATGAACCAAACATGAAAACAACCAAAAAGACTTACTAGACCACGCAGATCAAGTTTACAATGTCAGAAAACCAAAAGAAGCATCAACCACTACAAGAAGCAATTGAACCAAACATGTAACCTTGAGACATCAAAGAAAAATTTCAAACAAGTTGAGAGATCTCACCAATAAGGGTAATGTTAAACCAAATCTACAATAGATCTAATGAGGTACATACAAGATGAAATATCGAATTCCATTTCAAAAGAGCTTAAACGAAATCCTATAACAAAATAAATCTACAGGAAGGAATCACTCCCAAACATAGGATAACCAAGGTACCTAGTCACTACAGAAAGAATACCTAAGGAGCAACAAGCCTTTCAAGTCACTGTGTAAATGACTAATAAGGAGAAACAAACACCTAAGGCCAAGACTTGAAAGCTAACAAAACTATTTTCTAATGAATCCTAAGAAAATTCAACCTCTAATAGGCCCAAACAAGGTCAAAGTGAATAGGGAAAGACTCAAGGATAGGTAGAAATTGAAATTCAATGCCATGTAAAGGAAAATAAAAAACTAGGGAAAGACTCCTTAATGGAGTCTCTAGTTTTTATACCTCTAAATATTTTTATAAGGTAAGGATCTATCGCGATACAGATATTTGCCTTACATGCATTAGAAATTGAGCGGAAAACTGCACATGAATCCTCACAACTTAAAGAAAATACATGACATTCATCTTATCAAGTAGGATAGAAGATGCATACCTAAAACCCTCACATATCGATGAAGCTTGGAGACCCTCTAAACAAATTGAGATACCCTACATCAACTCAAATTTCCCACTCCTAGCTTCGTGATCCAATCCCATACACATACACATCACTAGACAAGATGATGTTTTCCCTCCGTAGAAGGCAGGTTACTATGTACTAGCAATAATAAAAACCACATATATATATGAAAGAACATTAGATATGCTTGACATAATCCACAAATTCATTCATTAATCAAAAGAACTTAAATGAATTATACCTTGGCATATAGATAAATATATCCTCGATCCTTGGCATGAACTTTCCTTTGACTTAATATGAGATTAGGCTCACCTCACATATAAGAGAAGTCGTAGTAGAAATACAAAAACATAACTAACTTATATTCTCTATATGATGTCTTTCCTATTGATAGGGTCTCTATATATAAGATTTTTTCTTAAGTCAAGAGGACATATCTAGACACCTACGACCATGAGAAGTTAGGAAAATTCTATAGTAATTGACCCTCAAGCATCTACGAGACAAGTTTGTGGATCTGATTTCCTTGGGATTAACCTTTTTCTAGAAACTTCTCCTCCATCGACCCCATCGTAAAGTCAAGTAGGGTACCCAAGTGTTAAGATGAAAACCTATAGTATTGATGGGATGCTAAAAGTTCACATTCAAGGGCCCTAATAATGTATTCAAGCAAACAATTCACAATGTTGCAATAGGGTTTCTATACCTAACATAAGGTGGAAAAAATGGGTTATAACTATAATAGCCTCAGGTTAAAGTTCATGTAACAAAGGATAAACAAAACTAAGGTCATGAGACACGTATACAAGTTTAATGGTGGGAAAAACATTATAGTGGGTGTCATTTTCGATTTATTAATGGCTATGGAAATTGGCAATGATATTGGAAAATTCAAAGAGGCATTTATTTATGAAAATAAAGGAAAATTGGAGAAAAGGAAGGTGAATAGACACAAATTTGCATGATAGAGAATTTAGAAGGAAAATGAAGAAAAAAGGAGACATCAATAATAAAAAAACACCTGAGAATTAGTTCACAAATTTCTCCAATATTTGGAGAAGGTGAAGCAAAGGAAAGAGAACAAACACTTGCAAAAGCAAGCAAAGGAATGAAAAAGAAAGAAAAGGAAACAAAGGACAAGAAATGAGAAGGTTGGATCAACAACTTTAGCAAGATGATTTGTAGGTAAAATTTGCATGTGTGATTTCCTAGATGAGGTGTGAATGTATGATACATGCATTTGGTTATTTGGCTAATTTAATGTTGTTGGCACGGGTTTTTGTCAGGTTTGATAGTGGTTTCATCCTTGCCTTGTCATTTCCTGAATAACTTTGGTGTGGTGGGATTCATTTTTGGTTGAGCTTTGGATTGATGGATGATTTTGGATCATGCTGACGTGGTCTCAATAAAATTCCCAATCGTTGGGGTGGAGATGGTTTTCTCTGGGAATCCCTCGATAGGTACGTGGATACAGGAAAATTATTCAAGGGATGGTGAAGCAATTCCTTGGCATCTAAACTTGTTTTGTTTTTGTGATCTCTTGATCATTTTTGGCGAGATTGCAGTAGTTAGAGAGTGGAGGTGGTTTAGCCTATAGATTCCCTTGGTTGTTTATATCTTGGTTTATCTCATGAGATACCACATTCATGCTTGGAATATTATAGAGGGGGGATTGGTTGAAAGAAATATTTGGTTCATCTCAGTCTGTGGTCATATGGTACATGGAAGTCCCTAACTTGGTTGGATTTTTCATAAGTTAATAAGAGATATTTTCCTATTGTGATTCATGAACACTTGTGATTGTTATTTTGTAATATTGATGGTTGTTCTGTCATGGTTACTATTTTAATTATATGTTGGTTTTAAGCATGGTTCTATAATGTGTTATAACTATGGATCTTGTTATGATTTGACTAGTTGATGAATGGTTGATGAATGCATGGGATAACAATTGTGGTTGCAGCTACTTGAGAAGGCATTAGACCTTTTAAATGATTCATAGCTAAAGGAAAAATATTTACACTCAGATATGCATGCATGACATGTAGCTTACATGTTTACTATGTGTTTGAGGAAATGTGTAGTGTTCTAGGAAGAGGAGGTCAGTTTTTGGCTTCAATATTGAATGATTAGCTTGTTAATTATGACAAGTATGATTCTAAGAAGTTACAGGTAGTTATGGGTTGTGGTCTAGAGGATGACCTAGAAAGGTGGCTTAGATCTCGGGATGGCAGGCACTGAATTGAGAAATCTAGGTCACAATCGCATGGACCAAGGCTTGTGAGTGTGGTTGGAGGCTCACAACTGCTTGCAAGCAATGTTAGGGGTGTGGTTGGGAGTCTAGGTTACTAAAGAAAAGTTCCAACTCAGGGATTAACCCCCTGGGATGTTTCTTCAACTCTTAGGTGATCTGTAGGAAGTTATTTTGTGGTTAAGAAGTATCAGTTATAGGCCCCACTTCCTTAACTATAGCTTGAATTTCAAGTAATGACATCGTAACTCTTTGTATCATGTTTACCCTAGCAAGTTGGTGAAATTAGGTAGATTTGGCAGGGGTGGTTACAGAGTGGTATCAAAGATTCCAAACTCAAACACTTGGACTGGATGGGATAAATGTATATGGTTATGCATGCATAGTAGGTCAAACATGCATCATAGTGCTCATTATGCATTTTGTGTCATCATGATGTTGATATGTTGGTTGAGATTGAGCAGGAGATGCAAATTATCAAAGCGAGGTTACAACACTAGAACTTAGGGTAAGAGTAGATCTCATATAGGTTTGTATGTTGGGCATGCAATTATGATAGTTAATTGTTATTATATGCATTATGGTTATACACATGCATGTCATTCTATTGTTGTTGTGGTTACATGCATGACAGATGTTAGTTAATCAATGTGGTCATATGCTTGTGCGTCAGACAGTCATGAATGGTAGTAACTTTTTGTTAGATGCATTGTAGTCATACACATGATGATTATGGTCATTGAATTTAAGATATTGATGTTATATGTATCATGCTAATATGGATTGGCATGTGAAAATTGTTATGGTTATCATATTCAGGTACGAGTCGATATATTTATGATATTGTGTGGTACTAATTTGGACTAACTTGTGCAGATGTGATAGCCTCCATTGAGATACATTGCGGTATGAGTTTGATTATGTCATTTATTTGGTTTCCATAACATTTATGTTTACAGTTTATTTGAATGTTTTATTAATGACATGATATGAGTATGTCCCTATAATATTTCATGAAGGAATGATCTTGTTTTAACACAGTTGTACTAGCATAATATGTGCTAATACAATTGACATAAACTTGAGTGAATGGGGGTGAGAGTTGTAGAATTATGACTAATGAATAAGAGTTGACTATGGTATGGTTGTTAGTCTTAGTAAAGGTTGATTTTAAATTAATACACATGATGTCTTGATCTTTGGAACATGTAGCTAACATGTGTGAATAGTTGTAGGGAAACATGCTTGGTATTAGCATGACAAGGTAACAATTAATTTGTTTATATAACTAACAAATGGGTGATGTGAAAACACATAATAAGACAATTGTAGTAAGGAAAAAGGTAAAATAAAGGGATTGGGCGAGAATTCCTTTGGCTATGTTTAGAAACCACAATTCCAAATGAGTGAGTTCTTTGCATGAATACAAGAAGTTTTCTTGACCTTGATTTTGTTTGACATTATGTGGATATGTGCTATATTCATGAACATATTTGATAGGTATAAAAAATGGTTTTCAGTTATGGTTTGATTGATTAAGAGATTTGGAATCCCTTGAGAAATGATATGTGTACATGTTCAGTTACAAGGTAGTGTGCTTGGCACAATGATGTAAGGTAACTGGTATGTTGTTATATTTATTTATGCACTAATAGTTATGTGTTTATGGAAATATGATGTAGGTAATTGCATGGCAAAAGAGACTACCATATATCTTCAAGAAGGCTCGGGTTGAGGTTTCCCTTAGAAGCATAGGGAACCCATGGGGATTGAGTCATGGTGTTTATTGTTAGTTTTGTGCTTTCGATGCTTTGTAATTTTCTTGCCCTTGATTTGCAGTTTTTTATATGTCTAGTGCAGTGCCATGCCACTTTGTTTTGGTGCCGTACTACTATTGGTTTTTCATGATTTTCTTCTTGTTTGTTTCTTCTTCTGGATTTTTATGTTTTGAGAGTCTTAGGAATTGGTTGGAGAAAGAGGAAACTTAATGGAGCTCAAGGAGAGCTCAATGAAACTCAACAGGTAATGTAAGACTTGAATGAAGCTCAGTGCATGAGTAAAGGGCAGCGGAAGGTAAGGTTATGACAACTAGTTGGACTGGTTGGGTCCATTGGGATAAATGGATGATGGTAGGAAGGTCATGAGAAAGGTAATGGGAATTGTTTTACTCAATGTTGTGCATGTGTTTCATGGATAAAGGGAGTTATCTTAACCTTGACCTCATGATATATGGTAATTATGTTGTTATCATGATTTTTCTCATATCTATATATGTACACATGTATGTATGTATTTCGTTGTCCGAAAGGATCTTTAGCGATCATTCTTATGGAGGAATGATTTCTTATGCAGGTGAATGGAATTAATAGGTTCCTATTTTATGAGGAACCAAGTAGGCAAGGTGTAATGACCCCGGTAATTAATAAAATTACTTCCCTGTTTTCTTAAAAACACACACACACACACACACACACAGATATATATATATATATAATATATTATTTATATATATATATATATATTATATATATATATATATATATATATATATGTACTGGGATAAAGTTATTATTACTTTTGTGTAATAAAACTTGAGCATGAATAAAAGAATTACATTCAGTAACTTCGAGCAAGGAAGTTATTTTCTTGATGATAATGTTCTTTTATTTAAAAAAAAAAAAACAGTTGTCAAGAAGGGGGAAAAAACCCTAACTGTTTTTACTCCTTCCTTAGAAAGGATGGGAAATCCGGGCTGTTTGGGGAACAGACGGGAGGAAAGCAAAAACAGGCATGTTACGTCTCGTAGCGATCAGATAACATGGCACATGCTGTGCATTAAAGTAATTGCTGAAGACAGTGGTCTGGCAATGAGCTTGGGGGGAGACATAATTCTAGCAATTAGTCTCATGGTGGGGAGGATCGACAAGCAAGGGACAGTTCCCTGTTTTTAAACCTGGAAAGGTGTGGAGGCCTAAGGACAAATTTCTCAGGTAAGTATGACTGTGGATTTTGTACAGTTACTGTGTTTGTATAGTTTAGTTAAGTGAGAAAAAGACTTAACAGTATTCTGTGACATAAACAAAGAAAAGAATGAACTCAGGAACTACTGTATTAAGGTCAAACAATGTAGAATGATCTTAATTATTCGCTAGCCAGAGGTAACTCCTCAGTAATAGGAGGGTAACCAGCAGGCTGTAAGCGATAAACAACAGTAAAAACCTTTATGAAGAATATCGATGGTCTCGATGGTCTCAAATAGAGATAAATAAGAGAACATGCCAGACTGTTAATAACTCAACAGACAGAGTAGGAGAAATATAACTGAAAGACAGAAGGAAAACTTTATTTTATACATGCAGCCGTGAACAAGAACTTTAGTAACATTTCTCAAGATAAGTAACTCATATAGTAAAAACTTGAAGTTATATTATACAGAATGTTATTATGCTGCAAAACTTCTGTGACAGAGTTGCTCGAATATAATGACTGAAATCTAAATGCCGTAAAGATCATGAAACATTAGCATTCATCCCTCGTGAGGGTGGTTTCCTCAAAAACCGTTAACAAAAGAAAAGAAAGAGCGATAACCCAGAATATTGTAAGAGACCCATATGCGGGTATTAGTAAACCCAGACAACCAACTGTTGGCAAATAAATGCAAAGGAGCCTGTAGTGAAATAATCATCAAAATACCATGCGAGTGTGCAATAACCAAGCACGTATAAATAACAGAATAACTACTCAGAAAACGATAGCTAATATCACGAGAAATAAACCCTTGTTGGGTGAATCAAAACTGTGCCGAGCCTGTGAGGGCGAACCCATGAGAATACCATCTACGGGTTCATGACCCAGCTCGAAATTAAACTACAGAGATGGAAACACTTCTAAAAACACATAGGAAGAAATGGTAATGCGCCATAAAACAAGTTTGTATATAAAATAGAAAACCTGGAAGTGGGTACAGTTCGATATCAAAACCAAAACCAAAATCTTAATACTAATAAATCAGCCTGTACATTATGACTCGCTTAAGGGCGGTCAATGTCATATATCATTTACAACCATGGATAAAAATCCATGAGCAACAAGGGCAATGTAGTAATATCCAAACAGTTAAATACAAGAACCCAGGACGGGAATAAATTGTTGCAACCATGGCAGAATAACTGAGGGCTTCAACAACAAATGGAGGAACCTGCCAGCAAACGGCGAGGCCAACCTAGGAACCAGCACCTGGATGCATAGTTGAATGCCCAATAAAATAATTGACTCACCTGAAAGCGACGAGCCGAAAGGACTGGTTATCACCCTTCCATCATGGCTACATGTAACACATTTGCCATACAATAAACAGACCCGTTAGCGAACCCGGGCTATCCTAAAGGAAATATTCTGTAAACAAACAAAAATTAAACCAGAGGTCGACGGTATCGACCATACCTCGGCTCGACCCTGAAGGAACAGGTGAAACAACCCGGAACAACGCATGGAGGGGGACGAGTCGACAGACACCAAACGAACATAAGGCCTGCGCCGGGCAGTAGAGGAGTCACTGCCATCGTCAAGGATATATGTACATAATGCCAAAAAGACAATAAGCGATAGACTGTAAACCTGTAAAGAGCATGGAAATATATATAAAGCTAAATAGTCGATAAGCGACAGACTGTATACCTGTAAAGAGTATGGATATATGGAAATAATGCTAAATAGACAATAAGCGACAAACTGTATATCTGTATCAGAACATGGATAGTTAATAAACTGATGGATTGTATACCTGTATCAAAGTCTGAACATAATGCTAAATTTCAGTAGAGCAAGAGACTGTATACCTTCATAAGAACATATTGACGGACTAACAGAGGGTTCCAACTCGGTAAAACCCAGAGGCAAGTCGAAAGACGCCCATGGAAGCCGCGAAGGAAATGTCCAATGCATGCTTTGGCGGCAGGGTATACCCCGCGGATATCAAAACCCTAAATCAATAAACCTTGAAGAGCGGGATTAGCTCTCCATCGTTCGATGGCAAAGAGCTCCCTCATCACCGTCAGATCCCGTCTCCGGATCCCAAAGTGCAGATCTCGGATCAGAACAGTAAAGAGCAGTCACAGTCACCAGCAGGCATGAATAGGTAAGTAAGCCACATGGCAAGCGGTGGCAGTTTGACATTAACAGCCTTGAAATTAAAAATTATAAACCATGTCCTTCCCAGATCCTTTGGTACGCCTTCCGCACGATATCATGGGGTAATTATATTAATGCAAGTCAATTATACCATTAACCTCATATAGTTTTACACATATTCATTGGGAGGTAAACCTTATAAAAAAAAAATTATTCGTGTGTATATGGGATAATGTGGTAAGAGTTGTGACATATGGTATCAGATCCCAGTTACAAAACTGAGGCCTCTGGGATAACAAAACAATATAAATGCGAAAATTTGATGAATAATAGTAATGTGAATGTGAAAGTATCAGAGATAGAAATAATGTATATAATTATTGCCATTGACATGCTAATGTTCGTTATTCTGCTACTTAAATTATGAACAAGCTCAGGAACAGAAGCCAAGTAATTACAACATGAGAAGAGAAGATAGTACATCTCATAGGTACACAGTGGGACAAGGGACCCATGATCCAGAAATTAACCCAGAACTATGGGTACAACTCGGGGAAGAAGCCAGAGTTACCAATCAAGCAATCTTGGAAACGGTGCAAGAACTTAAAAGGGAAATGGCTCGATTACGAGAAGATAATGCACGACTGACAATAGAACAGGAAAGGATTTTAAAAAGTCTGTCTGAGAGACAAAATCAACTGCCAATTAATCCTAGTGCAGAACAGCAGCGGATGTCAGAGGAACATAATCATCCTATACCACCTGAGAGATCTGAAGAACAAGAGGAGCATTCTGATAATGCATTGGAACAACAAACCTCAAAGAGACAAAGGATGGAGTTACAAGGAGAATTCCGCAAGATTAAGCCACCACATTTTGACGGAGAATAGGAAGAAGCGGCAGAAGCATGGTTGATTAATATGAATAAGTATTTTCAACTGTACGAGTACGACCATAACCTTAAAGCCCGGTTGGCTATTTTCCAACTGCAAGGGAAGGCCACCTTATGGTGGGAGGAAGTCAAGATAGTGAAGGGAGTGACGGAACAAACGATCACTTGGGAAAATTTCCAACGGTACTTTAAGGAGAGATATTTAACTGAACATTTTTATGATGAAAAAGCGCGAGAGTTCCATGATCTGCGGTTGGGACAGCAGACGATGGATGAATTTATTACTCGCTTCACCTCCTTGCTCCGTGATGTGCCATATATAAGGGAAGAAAAAGCAAAAGTGCAACGTTTTGTTAGCAGCCTGCCTCCATACATGCGGGAAAGGATTGAATTCAATAATCCTAAGTCAATGGACGAGGTCATTCGTAAAGCCAGAATTTGTTATCAACAAAGCAAGCAAAAAGGAGAGACTGCTAGCAAGAAATGGAATGAAAGGAAAGGCTTCAAGTCAAATGGTCTAAATAAAGGTAGTCGCAGTGGCAAATGATCTGGCAAGGGACCAAATAATAGAAATGTAACCAGAACTGCAACCAAGTTTAAGACATCAAATGAACCAAAAATCAATGAACAACATGTAAGAATGGACAGTAAGGGGACGACCAGACCCCAGGTACAGTGTTGGGGCTGTGGGGGACCATACTATGTTAAAAGCTGCCCACAGCGGAAAGGAATGGAACAACTGTCCCAAATTCATGAAGCCTCAACTGTTGGTGAAGTTGGATGTAGCATACCCAGAATTAACGCAGCTTTGGACGATCGCCAGGCGGAATATCAACCCACCATGGTCGAATTTGAAGGTAAGATTTCAGACCTTACTTTAACTGTTTTAATTGACCCAAGTGCTACATTAAGTTATGTGAGTCCCAAGATAGTAGAGAGCTGTAAATTACAGCCTGTTAGATTTAAAAACCCATGGCTGGTACAACTAGCTATAGAAGCCAAGAGGCGAGTCACAGCAAAAATTAAGGATTGTTCGCTTACAATAGCTGGAGAATCAGTGGTGGAAGATCTGAATGTACTTCCTCTCGGATCATACGATGTTTTAATTGGAATGGACTGGATGGAAAGACACTGGTCGTTAGTTGATTGCAAAACTAAAGTTATTTATTATAAAGATCAAAATGGACATAGAAAATAAATGCAAGGGATCCAGTGACCAGTGCAAATCCGACCAATAACCGCGACTCGGCTGGCAAAATGTATTCGAAAAGGGTGTTAGATGTATGCTATACAAGTGGGTTTTGCAGATTCTAAAGGCAAAGCAGCAACCTTAGATAACATTCCTGTGGTACAAGAATTTGCAGATGTATTTCCGGAGGAAATCCCCGGATTACCCCCAAAAAGAAATATAGACTTTACTATCGAATTGATACTAGGCGCAGCTCCAGTATCAAGAGCACCTTACAGAATGAGTGTGCCTGAGTTAACAGATTTGAAGATGCAACTGCAGGAATTATTAGATAAAAATTACATTCGACCTAGTGTGTCGCCTTGGGGAGCCCCAGTATTGTTCGTCAAGAAAAAAGATGGAACCCTCCGAATGTGTATTGATTATCGTCAGTTAAACAAACTGACCATCAAAAACAAGTATCCCTTACCACGGATTGATGAATTGTTCGATCAAGTGAAAGGAGAAACTGTGTTCTCTAAGATTGACTTACGGTCAGGCTACCACCAGATCCGGATTAAAGAAGAGGACATTGCTAAAACTGCCTTCCGAACAAGGTATGGGCATTATTAGTTTGTGGTATTACCTTTTGGGTTAACTAACGCCCCTGCCACTTTCATGTGTTTAATGAATAGTATTTTTCATCAATACCTAGATCAGTTTGTGCTGATATTTATTGACGACATATTGATATATTCCCGTACGGTCGAAGAGCACCAGGAACATCTTAGAATGGTGTTGCAGACCCTTCGAGAACACCAGCTATACACCAATTTTAGTAAATGTGACTTTTTCCAAGAGGAGATTCAGTATTTAGGCCATGTAATTACCAAAGAGGGCATTGCTGTAGACCCTGAAAAGATAAAGGCTATAATGGAGTGGCCTATACCAAAGGATGTCACGGATATCTGGTCCTTTATGGGTTTAGCCGGATACTATAGACGATTTTTGAAAAATTTCTCCAAAGTGGCATTCCCCATCACATCTTTGCAGAAAAAGGGAAGAACATTCCAATGGACCCCCGAATGCCAGAGAAGCTTCGAACAATTAAAACAATTGCTTACTACAGCACCTATCTTGAGTATAGCTGATCCTGACAAAGAATATGTGGTATGTACGGATGCAAGCAAGGAAGGACTGGGAGGTGTATTAATGCAAGAAGGCAAAGTGATTGCCTATGAATCAAGAAAGTTAAAAGAACATGAACAAAAATACTCTGCTTATGATTTGGAACTGGCCGCTGTTATACATGCCTTGAAGATGTGGCGGCACTACCTCATGGGAAGAAAGTTTTTGTTGTTGACTGACCACCATAGTCTAACTAATTACTTCAGCCAGCCCACTTTAAACGCAAGACAAGCTCGATGGGCGGACTTCCTAAGCACCTTTGACTTCGATATTAAACATTTGCAAGGGAAGGAAAACCGAGTGGCTGATGCCTTAAGTCGAAAGGTACAAAGCTTATATCAAATCTCCCTAAGTAGCTGGAAGAGTACTCTCTTAGAAACAGTACAAAAAATAGCAGAACAGGATGTTGAATACCAACAAATAAAGTAGCAACTACAGCAGGCTAATGGTGAGGGAAACCAACAAAAATTTGAACTGGATAATGCAGGTGTGCTCTATTACAAGGGAAGAATATATATACCCAACCAAAGTCAGATTAAAAATCTGATTTTTGATGAGTTCCACACTAGTCACTATGCGGGACATCCAGGCTATCAGAAGATGATTACTGCAATTCAAAGAAATTATTTCTGGCCCGGAATGAAGAAGGATGTGACCGAATACTTGGCTCAGTGTTTGGAATGCCAACAAATTAAAACAGAACATCAACATCCAGCCGGACTATGCAGCCACTACCCATACCAGAATGGAAATGGGAGACCATTACCATGGATTTTATCACTGGGTTGCCAAAGACAAAGAGAAATAACGATTCTATAATGGTGGTAGTAGACAAATTGAGTAAAGCCGCACATTTCATACCTGTACAATCTACGTACAAGGCTACGCAGATTGCTCATGTCTTTATGCAGAACGTTTTTAAATTACATGGACTTCCGAAGACAATCATTTTTTATCGAGATGTGAAATTCACTTCAGCCTTTTGGAGGACATTGTTTGCTGAATTGGGAACTCAGCTGAATTTCAGTACAGCGTATCATCCCCAAACGGATGGGCAAACGGAACGGGTAGACCAAGTGGTCGAAGACATGTTAAGAGCTTACGTGATGCAACAGCCTACGCTGTGGGAGGAGTATCTACATTTGGTAGAATTCGCATATAACAATGGGTACCATACCTCAACCCAACTAAGTCCTTTTGAAATTCTGTATGGGCGGAAGTGCCGTACTCCCTCGAATTGGGGTGGACCAGAGGATAGATTGAGTTTGGGGCCTGAGATGCTTAAGGAAATGGAAGACATGGTAAAAAGGGTACGAGCTAATCTGAAAGCTACCCAAGATAGATAGAAAAATTTTGCAGATCGGAAAAAAAGGTTTAAGGAATATCAGGTGGGAGACCATGTGTACATTAAGATTCAAGCCAAGAGAAGTACATTACAATGGAGCGGGTGCACTAAGTTAGCACCCCGATATTGTGGACCCTTCCAAGTGCTGGCAAGAGTTGGGCCGGTAGCATACCAACTCGCTCTACCCAGCCACATCCGGGTTCACAACGTTTTCCATGTATCAATTTAAAAAAAATATGTCTATGATCCTAGACATGTGATCAGAAAAGGAAACTAACATAAATATTACTTGCTGCAGGTCGAACCGGAAGGAGAGGTCTTGGTCGAACCTCTGAACATTCTCGACCGGGGAGAAGTGCAGCTGCGGAAACGAGTTATTACCCAAGTTAAGGTTCAATGGCAACACTTTGGGCCTGAGGAGGCCACTTGGGAAGATGAAGCGCTAATGTTGAAGAATTATCCAGGACTGTTTGAAGCTGGAAGACATCGGGACGATGTCCAATCTTAGGGGGGGAAGATGTAATGACCCCGGTAATTAATAAAATTACTTCCCTATTTTCTTAAAAAAAAACATATATATATATTATATATTATATATATATATTATTTATATATATATTATAGATATATAGATATATAGATATATATATATAGATATATGTTACTGGGATAAAAGATTATTATTACTTTGTGTAATAAAACTTGAGCATGAATAAAAGAATTACATTCAGTAACTTCAAGCAAGGAAGTTATTCTCTTGATGATAATGTTCTTTTATTTAAAAAAAAAAAAACAGTTGTCAAGAAGGGGGAAAAACCCTAACTGTTTTTACTCCTTCCTTAGAAAGGATGGGAAATCCGGGATGTTTGGGGAACAGACGGGAGGAAAGGAAAAATAGGCATGTTACATCTCGTAGCGATCAGATAACATGGCACATGCTGTGCATTAAAGTAATTGTTGAAGACAGTGGTCTGGCAATGAGCTTGGGGGGAGACATAATTCTAGCAATTAGTCTCATGGTGGGGAGGATCGACAAGCAAGGGACAGTTCCCTGTTTTTAAACCTAGAAAGGTGTGGAGGCCTAAGGAAAAATTTCTCAGGTAAGTATGACTGTGGATTTTGTACAGTTGCTGTGTTTGTATCGTTTAGTTAAGTGAGCAAAAGACTTAACAGTATTCTGTGATATAAACAAGGAAAAGAATGAACTCAGGAACTACTGCATTAAGGTCAAACAATGTAGAATGATCTTAATTATTCGCTAGCCAGAGGTAACTCCTCAGTAATAGGAGGGTAACCAGCAGGCTGTAAGCGATAAACAACAATAAAAACCTTTATGAAGAATATCGATGGTCTCGATTGTCTCAAATAGAGCTAAATAAGAGAACATGCCAGACTGTTAATAACTCAACAGACAGAGTAGGAGAACTGTAACTAAAAGACAGAATGAAAACTTTATTTTATACATGCAGCCGCGAACAAGAACTTTAGTAACATTTCTCAAGATAAGTAACTCATATAGTAAAAACTTGAAGTTATATTATACAGAATGGTATTATGCTGCAAAACTTCTGTGACAGAGTTGCTCAAATATAATGACTGAAATCTAAATGCCGTAAAGATCATGAAACATTAGCATTCATCCCTCGTGAGGGCGGTTTCCTCAAAAACCGTTAACAAAAGAAAAGAAAGAGCGATAACCCAGAATATTGTAAGAGACCCATATGCGGGTATTAGTAAACCCAGACAACCAACTGTTGGCAAATAAATGCAAAGGAGCATGTAGTGAAATAATCATCAAAATACCATGCGAGTGTGCAATAACCAAGCATGTATAAATAACAGAATAACCACTCAGAAAACGATAGCTAATATCACGAGAAATAAACCCTTGTTGGGTGAATCAAAACTGTGCCGAGCCTGTGAGGGCGAACCCATGAGAATACCATCTACGGGTTCATGACCCAGCTCGAAATTAAACTATAGAGATGGAAACACTTCTAAAAACACATAGGAAGAAATGGTAATGCGCCATAAAACAAGTTTGTATATAAAATAGAAAACCTGGAAGTGGGTACAGTTCGATATCAAAACCAAAACCAAAATCTTAATACTAATAAATCAGCCTGTACATTGTGACTCGCTTAAGGGCGGTCAATGTCATATATTATTTACAACCATGGATGAAAATCCATGAGCAACAAGGGCAATGTAGCAATATCCAAACAATTAAATACAAGAACCCAGGACGGGAATAAATTGTTGGAACCACGACAGAATAACTGAGGGCTTCAACAGCAAATGGAGGAACCTGCCAGCAAACTACGAGGTCAGCCTAGGAACCGGCACCTGGATGCATAGTTGAATGCCCAATAAAACAATTGACTCACCTGAAAGCGACGAGCCGAAAGGACTGGTTATCACCCTTCCATCATGGCTACGTGTAACACATCTGCCATACGATAAACAAACCCGTTAGCGAACCCGGGCTATCCTAAAGTAAATATTCTGTAAACAAACAAAAAGTAAACCAGAGGTCGACGGTATCGACCATACCTCGGCTCGAGCCTGAAGGAATAGGTGAAACAACCCGGAACAACGCACGGAGGGGGACGAGTTGACAGACACCAAACGAACATAAGGCCTGCGCCGGGCAGCAGAGGAGTCACTGCCATCATCAAGGATATATGTACATAATGCCAAAAAGATAATAAGTGATAGACTGTAAACCTGTAAAGAGCATGGAGATATATATAAAGCTAAATAGTCGATAAGCGACAGACTGTATACCTGTAAAGAGTATGGATATATGGAAATAAAGCTAAATAGACAATAAGCGACAGACTGTATATCTGTATCAGAACATGGATAGTTAATAAACTGATGGATTGTATACCTGTATCAAAGTCTGAACATAACGCTAAATTTCAGTAGAGCAAGAGACTGTATACCTTCATAAGAACATTTTGACGGAGTAACAGAGGGTTCCAACTCGGTAAAACCCAGAGGCAAGTCGCAAGATGCCCATGGAAGCCGTGGAGGAAATGTCCAATGCATGCTTTGGCGACAGGGTATACCCCGCGGATATCAAAACCCTAAATCAATAAACCTTGAAGAGCGGGATTAGCTCTCCATCGTTCGATGGCAAAGAGCTCCCTCATCACCGTCAGATCCCGTCTCCGGATCCCAAAGTGTAGATCTCGGATCAGAACAGTAAAGAGCAGTCATAGTCGCCAGCAGGCATGAATAGGTAAGTAAGCCACATGGCAAGCGGTGGCAGTTTGACATTAACAGCATTGAAATTAAAAATTATAAACCATGTCCTTCCCAGATCCTTTGGTACGCCTTTCGCACGATATCATGGGGTAATTATATTAATGCAAGTCAATTATACCATTAACCTCATATAGTTTTACACATATTCATTGGGAGGTAAACCTTATAAAAAAAAAAATTATTCGTGTGTATACGGGATAATGTGGTAAGAGTTGTGACACAAGGTAGCCCTGACAGATCTATGAGGTCAATATCATGTGGACATGGTTTGATATTATTTTCTTATACTATGTATATGTTTATGTTATGGAAAGTTAACTTTGAAGGATACAACAACGAAATGAAAGAAGTTTGACCTGCAGCAAGCTAGAACATGCATGGAAAGTGGAAAGACACTAGAAGGAAGGTTGCCTATTGTAGAAAGTGCGGTCACTGAATGTGTTGAATTGTTGTTATGTATATGTGGTGCTATGTACATGTTGTGCAAGTGGTGTTGTGCACACATTGTGTAGGTGGTGTTGTATACACATTGTTAAAGTGGTGCTAGGTATATGTGGTGTTGTGTACATGTTTTGCATGTGGTGTTGTGTACATGTGGTGTTGTGTGCATGTGGTACATGCAGTGTCATGTACATGAGGTGTTATGTGCATTTTGTACATGCGGCCCTATGTACATGTGGCGTTGTGTGCATGTTAAACATGTGGTGTTGTGTACACGTGATACTGTGAGCATGTTCTACATGCAGTGTCGTGTACAAGTGGTGTTGTGTGCATGTTGTACATGTGGTGTTGTGTACATGTGGTGTTGTGTGCATGTTGTACATGCAGTGTTGTGTACATGTGGTATTGTGTGTATGTTGTACATGTAGTGTTGTGTGCAAGTTGTACATGTGTTTTTGTGTACATGAGGTATTATATGCATGTTGTACATGAGGTGTCACATGCATGTTGTACATGTGGTAGTGTGTACATGTGGTGTTGTGTGCATGTTGTACATGTGGTGTTGTGCACATGTTGTGATTGTGGTGTTGTGCACATGTGGTGTTGTGTAAGTGTTGTACATGTGGCGATGTGTACAAGTTGTACATGTGTTACTGTGTATATGATGTGCATGTTGAGTTGTGTTATGTATTGTTCTACACGTATTTTGTATTCATGTTGTATACTGGGTGTAGGTGTATGTGTTTTGTTGTACATTGTGTATCTATATGTGTTGTACAATGTGATGGGATAGGCAGGTATGGGACTGTCTAGTACCTTGTTGATGATATTGACATTTGAGGTCGTTTAGTATTTAGATGCCCATGTTGTTCATATGTAGGGTTGAGGTGGTTTACTCTCTAGATGCCCTTGTTGCCGATATTTAGAGTTGAGGCGGTTTATTGTTTGGATGCCCTTGTTGGTCATATTGAGGGTTGAGGTCGTTTAGTCTTTGGATGTCATTGTTGTTGATATTGAGGGAGGAGGAGGTATAGTCTCTAGATTCCCTTGTTGTTTTGAAGAGAAGAGAAGGCACTAGGTGCTTCGTGGGTTTGGAAACCAATCCATTGTGTGCATGAGATTGAAGAGAAGAGAAGGAACTGGGTGCTTTTTGGGTTTGGAAACCGATCCAGTGTGTGTACGAGATTGAAGATAAGAGAATGAACTAGGTTCTTGATTGGTTTGGAAATTGATTCATTATGTGTATTGAAAGGACAAAGAACAAAGGCAGAAGAAAAAGAATCATTGAAAGGTAAGTATAACTATTGTATTTTAGTTTTTAACTCTACATGTGACCTACAAAATTGATTTATGATGGTTACATGTAATCTATGATTTTGATTTATAATGGTTGAGTTTTGAGCTAATAAGATGTGATATGTTTATACATGATGATTTTATCAAAGAGCTATTTTGACATGTTGTGACATGAAGCAAACATAATTTTAGGTGTACTTTATTAACGGGTCATCGATAAGGTATGATTTGAATTAATTTAAATTCATTGTTATCCTAATGGAAATTATGTGCTTGGTATAGGAAAGAAAGGAAATGCCGAGTTTGGGTTGTTGAAACCAACTACAAGGATTAACAATAGCAGTAGGAATTGGAATAGGTAGCAGTGTGCTAGTAAAGTATTTGGGAGTAGGGCCATTGTGGGACACTAGTACCCAATAGTTTCCATTGATTTCCATGAACATTCTATGATTGGTATGATGGTATTGAGGCAGGGATACATCTAGTTTTTGGACCTTCTATGCGAGGAAACCTTTCCAAGGGATGGCTTGCCCAGGAAAGGGAATGTCAGGGAACTTGGAAAATGAGTGACTGCATAGAAGGGAGTGAACAGATTGCCCGAGGGAATGTAGCATAGAAGGGAAGGTTGGGGAATGAATCTTTTTGGTCATTAGCATTGCTATATGGAATGAGAAGCACATTGGGAGTGTGCCCTGCAATAATGAGATAGTAATTCTTCATTGAGGGAACATGTAGCATAAAGATCGTAGTGCTAGACATTGGATGTAGGTTTGAATTTGGCAGTGGATTCTAGGCTTCCTGGGAAGGAGGTAAATCCTAGTACTACTTTTAAGGGTGGAGGTGTGAGCCTCTGGATTCCCTTGTTGACTAATGTGGGCATCACATCCTTTTATTTGTTTGTTAAAGAAAATGTGCATATGTGTATATTATTGTAAATATTGTATTGAGTTGGTTTATAAAGATCCATGAAAAATATGATTATTTGTTGGTTGAAGAAAATGTGCATACACATATGTGGTTGATATTGTGAATATCAGAGTGAACTATGTTATGAATATCTAGTAAGCGGTATGGTTATCATGCTAATCATGATTTTTACTAGTGGTCATTGTAAATATTGCAATGAACTATGTATAAAGCTCCATAGGCAGTATTTCTTGTTTTCAGCAGTTGTTGGTTATCGATGTTAGAGAACACTGAGGACGGTGTTCCCCCAGGGGGGAGGGATTTGTTACATCCCTAGGTTAAAGTTCATGTAATAAAGGATAATAAAGGAAAAAAATTACCAAGGTCATTAGACACATATTCCAAGCTGAATGGTGGGAAAAATATCCTAGTTAATGCCATTTTTGTTTTATTAACAGATATGGAAATTGGAAAAGGAATTGGTAAAGGAAAAGAGGCATTAATTGGAATCTATTTATGAAAATAAAGGAAAATAGTAGAAAAGCAAGGTGAAGAGACACATATTTGCATGAGAGGGAAATTTGAAGGAAATTGAAGGAAAATGAAGAAAAATGAGACATTAATGATAAAAAGGCACCTAAGAATCAGTTCAAAACCATTTTCCCATCTTTGGAGTAGGTGTAGCAGAGGAAAGAGAACAAACACTTGGAAAAGTAAGCAAAGGAAGGAAAATGAAAGCAAAGGAAAGCAAGGACAAGCAAGGACAAGGTTGGATCAAGAGCTTCAGTAGGGGGATTTATAGGTAACATGTTTCATGTGTGATATCCTAGCCGAGGTGTAAATGCATGGTACATGAATTTGGTTATTTGTTTCATCTGTTATCATTGGCATGGGACTTGTTGGGGCTGACAGTGGTTTCATCGTTGCCTTGTCATTTCTTGGATATCCATGGTGTGATGGGATTCATTTCTAGTTGAGCTTTGGATTGCCAAAAGATTTTAGATTAGGGTGAGATCGAATCAAGAAAATAATCAAGGGTTAGGGTTGGAGATGGTTTTCTCTAGGAAGCCCTCAATAGGTGGGTGGAGATAGGAAAATTCCTCAAGGAATGGTGAAGGAATTCTACAACATCTAAGATTTTTTTGGTTTTGTGATCTGTTGATCAGTTTTGGTGAGATTGTGCTAGTTAAAGGGTGGAGGTGGTTTAACCTATGGGTTACCTTAGTTTTTATGTCTTGGTTTATCCCATGATAACCCACATTCATGCTTGGAACATGGCACAGGGGTGATTGGATGAAAGAAATACTTGGTTCAACTCAATCTATGGTCGAGTGATAAGTCAATGTCCTTGATTTAGTTGTCTTTTACATGGGTTAATAAGATATATTTTCCTATTATGATTCATGAGAACTTGTACTTGTTATTCTATGGCTTTAGTGGTTGTTTTTTCATGGTTAATATTCTTATTATACACTAGTCATAAGCATGGTTCTATAACATTTTCTAGCTATGCCTCTTGTTATGCTTTGATTACTTGATGAATGGTTGATAAATGAATGGGATAAAAAGTGTTGTTGCAACTACTTGAGAGGTAATTATACTTTCTTGGTGATTCACAGCCAAATAATATAGATCTACACTTAGATATGCATTCATGACATGTAGTTTACATGTTTACTATGTGTTTGACGAAATGTCTAGTGTGTTCTAGGTAGTCTAGGTCACGTTTTAGCTTCAAGATTAAATGACTAGCTTGTTGATCATGTTAAATATGATTCTAAGAAGTTACAAGAAGTTTTGAAAGTGGTTTGGTGCCTGACATAGAAAGGTGGCTTAGATCTCGTGAACACAAGCACTGAGCTAAGGGATTTAGGTCACAACCACATGGAGAAAGGCTTGTGAGTGTGGTTGGAGGCTCATAGCTGCATGAAGATAGTGCCAAGAGTGTACTTGGGAGTCTAGGTCAGTTAAGCAAAGTTGCAACTCAAGGATTGACCACCTATGGCATTTCTTTATCTCTTGGGTGATCTGTAGTCCTTGTAGGATGTCACTTTGTGGTCAATAAGTCTCAGTTGGAGGCCCCACTTCCTTAAATAGAGCTTGGAGGTTGGGTCATGACCTAGTAACTCTTCATCTCATGTTTACCCTACTTGGTCAATAAAATTGGGTAAACGTTGGAGGGGTGGTTACAATAACATTGTTCCATGTCAGGAGTTTCCAATTTCTAGGGAGCCAGAAAAATTGGGAAACCTTAGACAAAATAATTTGTTCCCATATTTGAGAGCATATATGGATGTAAGGATTTTGTTTCATGCTTGGCTTCAATATTATAAGATTCCTTTACTAAGAAAATGACTCGAGAAGTGTAATCCATGTCAGTTTATCTAGATATTTTTATGAAGAAATGTGTCTTTGTTGGAGGATTTCATTTATCTTTTCCTAATCCAATTGTGAGGGTACAAATTTCGAATAGTCTTTGGATTTCCAAGTAAGATAATTTATCTATGAGAAGGACCCACTCTAATAGTCCTCTACAAGGATGATTGATGAGACTTCATAGTATCACATACGTCTTGGATATCAAAAAGGGAAGCAAGGAAGGGGAATTTATGCCATGAATCATTTAAAAAAAAAATTCTTCCCATCATAGAATTCACAAAAATATTCATTTTGAATTTGATTCTTTCCTAAGTGAGAAAGATTTTGAATAAAAGATCTTGTAGAGAAATGTTGCATCCTAAAACATTATTGAGCCAGTATATCATCAGTGTATATTTTATTCTAAATTTTGTGGCATATATTCTTGCCTCCTTAGAGCCATCTCCTCTAAATTTTGGTGCCTAGGATTATGCTAAGAGTTTTAGGATCTTGAATAACAAGTGCTCCTTTAGCCTTAGGGAGGTAGAGCTTTCTTATGAAGCTAATGCCCACATTATTTTTCTTGATGCTCACCCCCATAGAAAAATAGCATTGAAGTGTCCAGATCTAATTCAGGATACATTTGGGATCTGCCTATGAAAATAAGAGGTAAATAGGAAAATATTTAAGAACTTATTTGAGTAATACCAGGTGGCATACAATATTGAGAGAACGAAAGGTCCTACAATGAAGCATCTTGGTTATATTTTGTATGATATCAATCAAGAGCTTGATCTTGAGAGAGTTGGTGATGAGGGCAAACCCCAAGTATTTAATTAATGGAAAGACCTGTGAGCAATTTTGAAACCGACGTTTCGGACTAGCTAGGTGAGTCCATCATCAGGGTAATGAGATCTACATTTTGAGAAGAGAGAGTGAAGAAAATGAGAACCTATTAATAGAAGGATGGATAGATAACCTTGGTTTGGAGAGGTCGGCTTGATTTTCATCAATTTACTAATACATGGATTAAATAATTAATTTCGTTTATAATTTAATTTAATTAATAAATTTAAAACTATATTAAAAAAAAACAACAATTTTACTAGATTAATTTGACCTAAATTAAAAATAAAATTAATTAAACTAAATTTAAAATAAATCAATTTAATTATTAATTAAATATTTTAAAATTTAGTTTAATTTAATTTAAAATTTTTAATTATTAATTAATTTAATTAATTAATTAATAGAATGTTATTAATTAATTAATTTACATAGAATTTAAGTTATAATTTATGCATTATATTATATTTATATATATAATATATATTTATATAAATTTTAATTTATTTAATTTTTGAGCTGTAAATGCTGACTTAAGGGAGAATTTGAATAAATTAAAGTTACTTTATTTTGTTTAACAAGGGTTTCCAGGTATTACTTAGTTTAAGACCATCATCCCTATTCATATTATTAGAAGATTTTTCAATTTCTATTGCCTCTTTAATTCTTCTTTTTAAATAGTGGTCTTCCTTGTGGATTAATTTAGGTTGTTCCATGCATATATAGTGAGAGGAGGAACAAGCATGCTCTGCAAGACCTGATTTATCAAACCTATTTCTAGTAATATCACTAATGTGCTCTTTTAATCTTATTCCAAAGGATCTCCCTGTTTCCCCTATATAAACTTTACCGCACGAACAGGGAATTGAGTAAACGCCTTTGTGACTTTTTGGGTCAATTGCATCTTTTGCAGATTCAAGCATGTTTTTTATGGTGTTCGTGCGGTAAAGTTTATATAGGGGAAATAGGGAGATCCTTTGGAGTAAGATTAAAAGAGCACATTAGTGATATTACTAGAAATAGGTCTGATAAATCAGGTCTTGCAGAGCATGCTTGTTCCTCCTCTCACTATATATGCATGGAACAACCTAAATTAATCCACAAGGAAGACCACTATTTAAAAAGAAGAATTAAAGAGGCAATAGAAATTGAAAAATCTTCTAATAATATGAATAGGGATGATGGTCTTAAACTAAGTAATACCTGGAAACCCTTGTTAAACAAAATAAAGTAACTTTAATTTATTCAAATTCTCCCTTAAGTCAGCATTTACAGCTCAAAAATTAAATAAATTAAAATA
>APFE030278251.1:101133-112857 GCA_000404065.3 Pinus taeda
AGGGATAAGTTCCTCCTTCAATGGGATAAGCACCTCATATCATGGAGTTAGCTCCCTTAGTTATGGAATGGATGAACCAAGGTGGAGCAGACTTGTCAGCGTAATATTCCTTCTAGAAGCAACCAGAAGTGACCCAAGGTGAGTTTTTAAGAGCGAACCCATGCCTTTTTAACTTTTGCAGGGGTTCGCACCCATCACTTAATAGACAGAGCGGTCAGGTTCGCAGGGGACATGACCATTGGGTGCGGTACCTCAGACAATGCTAGGAGAAAGTGCAAAACTAGGATTTGAGATATTTTTAAGGTATTTATCCCATTTTCAAGGCTTGACATGAAGAGCTCAGGCTTAAGACTTGCAAAGGAGGTATGTATGAGTGGTGATGGACTCACACAAACTATAGAAAGTCATGGTGATAATTTTTTTTGTAACAGCTCTTGTTCCTTTTTGGAAAGTCTGTCTTAAAAACAAATCGCATAATATTATTTATGTGGAGAAATTTCTTGTAGAATTCATATTAACAATAGATTCTCGAATTCACATTGATTTTCCAAAAGAAAACTCCATGTTATAGTTTCAATAACCTTATGAAACTATATTTCTTGTTATTTGTGAGGATTTTTGTGAGCAAAAGAAGATACTAAAGCTACACTTAAACCTCCATGATGATGTATTCGTTCAATATCATGAATTGGAACTTTGCTACTTGAAAACAATGAATAGTTTGAATGAAATAAAAATGGTTTCTAGAAAGGGAGTGTGAATTGTAACTCATATTGAGTGCTTGATTGAAATTTTATATTAATAATATCTAAAATTGAGTCATTTGAACAAAATGTACTCTTATTACATGATTATGAGGTGTCTAAATCAAATTACTGGTAGAACACTCTAAGATGTATTTCCCAAACTTGGAAGTAGACATAGAAGAGCTTCATACTCCAAATGGAAATAACATTAATGTTCAAAATATAGGTCGCTTATCCATAAAGCACTAAACTTATGCCATAATTACTTCTACTTATCAAACACATCTAACAAAATCTTTCTAAACTTTAAATTTAGTGAAGACATTAATAATTTATAAGAGTTGAACAAAACTTCACAAGAAACTTTAAATGCCAAGGAATAAGAATATGTGTTTGAAGAATAAAGGAGCTTTGATTTGAGTTATATATAGACAGAGAGGAGAGTAGTAAGATTAAAGAAACCAAATAATATAGAACATATGTAAGGTGTAAAATTTTCAATTCTTTAAACTAAAAGGTAGAGAAAATCTTGCATGGAGCATTCTCGTCTAGTGACAAAGGTGAAAGAGATGGATCTCCCTGATTGAATCCCTATCTTGTTGCCTTAGAAATTAAATGAAACCTTATATAATGTATATATAGGATATCTCTTTGTCTAAGTCGATACTTTAACCCCTATGAAACATATGTCCTCTTGCAACAACTACAACACAACTAAAGGCACACCACCAAATATGATGTGCACGATCGATGGAAAACCTACATAAAAGAATGGTTGGGACATATTTGAGCTTGTCTCAAGAAAATATAGACTCAACAAAGCTCGATTTATCTAGAAATTGTTGGAAATAATACTGAGAGGGGGGTGCATCAGTATTTACAATTTAATAATTTTTCATTTCACAAACAGATTTATATACGCTACTTCAATGAAGTGAACTTGCGTGTGCATGCAACTGTGATTAGAGAAACTAGCATATACCTAGAGACTTTACTTTAATGAAGTGAACTTGCATGTGCATGCTACTGTGATTAGAGAAACTAGCGTATACCCAAAGACTTTATGATATAGTCAATTTATCATGTGTCGATTTTGATCAGTGCATCAGTAACTTATTATATAGTAACTATGTGTAGTAATAACATAATAAGCCATCACACATAAGAAAAACACATGAACACCAAGACTTATGGTGGAAACTCAATGCGGGACAAAAACAACCTACTTCTGTGATCTCTATAAGTTTTAACCCCGTACAGAAATTACTTGCATACGAATTCTAAAACACAAAAAATAAACAATAGCAAGAGCATAACACATAAAACACATATACACAAAGATTTTCCCATGGATACCAAAACCGGTACTACTAACTTGATTTTTCATTATGTTCCTTCCAATGTTACAATGCATATATATACATGCTGAAGCATCCAATACCATGGACCAAAAACCATCACGTCCAAAACCATGTGTGAAAACCATGCACAAAACCATAGGTAGGTCTGCCCACCTAATATAGGGTCCAAAAAAAATTTCCTCAGGGCACTGCCCCAGACCCCGTAGAGGGGGGCTACCCACAAACCTCAAACCCCCTATGACGTCCCTGTTGCACAATGGCGCAACGAAGGGTGGGATCCAACCCCCTTTAACCCCCCGATTAACTAGGGGGGCTAGTCATGGAAAGAATATAACAAAACCCAACATTCTTTGTATTCTTTTAATATAAAGAAAATATGTTTACAATCTTGTACTGGTGTAGACTCATACCAGTACGCAGGCACCCACCTACAGAAGGCTACAACCTTCTCTTATTTTCCAGCTTCTACTAGAAGGGAGCAACAACCCCCTTGCTCTTGTACTAGTCGATATGTTTAACAGTACGTAGGCGCCCCCTACAGAAGGCTACAATCGTCTCTCTTCCTCCAGGGACCACATTTCATTAATTTTTAGACCGGATGCTCGTGGTACACAAAAATACAATATGAAGGCCTTGTTTAATCAAATTTTAACATTCAACCCATCAGAAACTTAGAAACTAAAATTGCATCAACCAACAATTAGTTAATATGAACAGTGAGATCACTGTCACCAAAACACTGTGCTAAACCTAGAAACCTGCATCATCATTTAGAACCAACTGCAATTACAAGAATCATACATCAGAATGTGTACACTACTTTAATGAACCCAACCTGCGTGTATATGCTACTTCCTACAACAAAACCTACATATACCTCCAAAACTACTGAATCATAAAAGCTTTTGAATCAGATCTGTACAAACCAATAATATTCTAAACATCTACTGTCAATTTACCAAGATCTAGTCAGTCAGCAGAAAATACAACCCTTCTCACTTAATTAATCAATCAATCAACTAGACACAAACTCCTTATGCATTCAATTTTACTTTCATATCTAAGAAGGATTCATTGACTGATAGTAGTAAAACAAAAGCACTCATCAGATAGATCAGTCATTTCTGAACAACAGGCTTTTCTTTTGCATACGCTACTTGGAAGAGTCGAACATGTGTGTGTACGCACCTTTACAAAGGCGAACCTGCGTATAGATCTGCAAATATTAACTTACAACGTCGTTGTTATTCCAGACTTCAGACATACCCAGATCATGATATTTAAAGAATAAAACATGAGTAAGAAATCAAATCTAGCCCAACCAATATCATATCATACAATGATAGGTCATTTTAGGTCTCATGATCCTGATCCAACATTGTATACAAGATGGAAATAATATTTTAGATTATATCATAATCATAGCCCTTGCAACATAAAATATACTTCAGATAGAAGTATTCCTAAGAAACCCTTTTCACTTGCACTCCTAGCCCTTTGATATTCTCCTCCTTATATAGTTTTGGCCTTCCTCAATACCTTGGACCAAAAAAACACTTAAAGACTGTGGTATTCTTGGACGGGATCAAATAACCATTACTATGCTCAATATCTTGGGCTAATACCATGGTATTGACCCTTGTTATTCTTTTCTCTTGAATTTTCTTGATTTTCTAACGCATACGTTCTTTTACTCTTGTGAAAGTGCACGCTTACATATACGCTCTTTTTGTTTCGTGAACTTGTGTGTATATGCTTCTTTGTCAAGTTAATCCTGCATATAGAACTTAAACTATCTGAAAACATCCTTTTCATTCAACTTCTTGATTCTGATCAGTAGACCTTTGCTCCAACATCCTATTCTTTTGTACCAATTCCATGTTACCTCTAAATTGACCTATTACACTATGAGTTGCCTTTTATCAAATTTGAGATGACCTATGAGTGAGTTTCCATCAAGGACAACCCTTGTATCATAATGCCAACAATCTTCCCCTTTGGACTTGATGGCAACCAAATTGGTGTTGATTACTTCAAGCTGTAGAAACCGTTAGAGATATCAAGCAACTCCAAGATATCTCCCCCTTTGACATCAATGTAAAAGGGAAGACCAAGATATTCTCCCCCTTTGAGATACACATGTTGTGCATGCTCCCCCTGAGTACATGCATAGTCTACAAAGATATGTTTCAAAAGGATAACATTAATCTATAACTCAACTAAGAGAGGGTGACCTCCCTAAGACCAATAACTCATACATACATCAATCACCCAACCAAGTGGGGATATACCAATTGTTTATACATGACTGAAATAGAAATTACTACATCATCCTTCCCATGGATAGTGGGGATACAAATTACATCATATGTTCAATAGGACTCATTCAAAAAAATAATATGATAGAAGGAGACATATTACACCCTAGATATCTACATGACCTATGCAACAATTGGTATGAATATTTGAAACCATCGTTGAAATTAGCAACCATAATGCTAACAATGTAGAATGTTTGATAAGGCTAATGCTCCCCCTGAACCTATGCTACCTGTGCATTGTCAACAAATAATTCATCAAGGCATATTCATTTGTCAGATAAAAACCAATGAACAAAGCATAACAACAAACTGTAATCATCAATATCAGATCGAGCAACCATATCAGAGTCTGACCTATTGTTTTTCTATCAAAAACACATATACGCTTCTTTAGCCATAGAAACTCGCCTATATACATGACTATCCTTCATGAAACCCGCATATAGGATCCTTCCTCTGAAAAAATGGATTTAACATCAAGATGATGCATAAACTACTCCCGGCTTTTGTCTAAGATATTCAAATGTTTCTCTAAGAAGCAATTTGGTGAAAATATCAGCAACCTTTTCTTTGGAGGGAATATACTCCAATTTCACCTTTTGTTCAAGCAGTTGTTCTCATAGAAAATGGTACTTAATGGGTATGTGCTTGGTCTTGGAGTGCATGATTGGATTTTTTCAAATACTGATGGCACTTGTATTATCACATAGAATGGAGATGGGTGGAGTACATGTGATTTGAATATCTTTCAATGTTTTCATCATCTAGAGTAGTTGTGTGCAGCAAGATGAAGCAACCACATATTCTACTTCAGTTGTAGATAAGGAAATCGAACTTTCTTTCTTGCTGAACTAAGACACTAACTGTGATCTCATGTAGAATGCACCTCATGTAGTGCTTTTTTGATCATCAACATTTCCTACCGAATCCGCATCTGTATATGCATGAAGAGTGATATCTGTATCTTTAAGATACCATAGAACAAAGTCTTGAGTTCCTTGAAGATATTTGAATATTATTTTTACATCTTGAAGATGTGATTCCTTTGGATTTGCTTGGAACCTTCCAACAATTCCTACTGCATGCATGATATCAGGTCTGGTACCTGTTAGATGAAGCAGACTTCTAGTCATAGATCTGTATGCTAGTTGGTTCACTGTAGGGTGATTCATCGTTAGAACTGGAATTGCATCCTATTACCATTGGAGTACATACTAGTTTAGAATCTTCCATTCAGTACTTCTTCAGAATGTGCTTTAGATATTTAGTTTATGAAAGAAAAGTACCATCTTTTGTTTGTTGTACTTGTAGACCAAGAAAATAAGTAAATTCACCAAGTAAGGACATTTCAAATTCTTGTTGCATAGCCGAAGAAAAGTTCTGACTCATAGATTCTTCATTACTGCCAAAGATGATATCATCAAGATAAACAATAATAATTAACAGTTTATTATTTTCAAACTTTGTATATAAATTACTATCTGCAAACCCTTTTGTGAAGCCTTGTTGTTGTAGATATTTGTCAAGATGATAATATTAGGCCCTTGGAGATTGTTTTAGACCATATAGAGCATTTTTGAGCTTACATACAAGATTTTATTTCCTAGAATGAATCCTTCTGTTTGTTCCATATAAAATTCTTCTTCTAAATCCCCATTAAGAAAATATGATTTTACATCCATTTGATATACTTTGAATTTTCAAAAGCTTGAAAGAGCAGGAAACATTCTTATGGCTTCCAATCTGGGAACAGGTGCAAAAGTTTCTTCAAAGTCTATACCTTCTTGTTGAGCATACCCTTTACAAACAAGTCTTGATTTGTTTCTAATAACCTCTCCATTTTCATTAAACTTATTCTTAAATATCCATTTTGTTCCTATAACATTTTTATCATGATGTCTAGTGACTAATTCCCAAGTATCATTCTTTTCAATTTGGTCAAGTTCTTCATCCATTGCCTTAACCTAGCGTTCATCTTTTCTATCTTCATTTACATTTTGTGGTTCTATGGAGGATAGTAATGCTAGATAACTTGAGGTTCCTCTAAGATTTCTTCTTGTCTATACTGTAGGTACCCTTTTTCTCCTAGAATTTGAGATTCTGGATTATTCTTTTGAACATACCTAGATGGAGTCTTTTCCCTATCCGTTGTATCTTCTTCTAATGCTTCATTGGTTTCTTCCTCTATATCATTTTGATTTGATACGAGAAATAATTCATCGTCTTCCTCATTGTCATATTCCTTTGTTTTTTCATCTATTTTGGATTTCTACATTTTTCATCAATTACTACATTAATGCATTCAACAATTTTCCGAAGTTTTTTATTATAACATTTGTATCCTTTGCTTCTGGATGAATAACCAGGAAGAATTCTTTCATCTCCTCTGAGTTCAAACTTACCAAGTTTGGCATCAGTCTTTTTAATGAAACATTTGCTTCCAAAAACTCTGAAGTGTTTTACAGTAGGAGGCTTACCATACAAACGTTCATATGAAGTTTGATCACTATTTACCCAAACAATAGCTTTGTTGAGAATAGTCACGACAGTAAATGCAGCTTCACCCTAGAAGGTGGAAGGAGTTATAGATTCATCAAGCATAGCTTGAGCCATTTGTTGAAATGTTCTGTTCATTCTTTCTACTACACCATTTTGTTGAGTTTTGGCAATAGAGAACTTCCTTTTTATTCCATGTTGTTCACAAAAATCAAAGAATTCATCTGAAATGAATTCTCCCCCTCGATCAGATCTGAGACATTTGATTTTTCGATCTGATTCATTTTCAACTAAGGCTTTGAAGGCTTTGAATTTTTCAAATGCTTCATATTTATGCTTTAATAGACCTATCCAACACATTCTAGAAAAATCGTCAATGAATAAAATAAAGTATTCTTCTCCACAAGGTGACTATTTCCATGTTGGTCCACATAAATCAATATGGATGAGTTCAAGAGGCTTACTCGCTGATCCTTCCTTTTCACTGAAATTAAGTCTAGTTTGCTTAATGACTTTACATGGTTTTCATATGGTATTTTCTGCAATTTTGAGATCTGGAAGATCACAGATCACCTTGAACCTACATGCTTTTCTTATTTGAGAAAAGCTTAGATGCCCCAATTTTCTGCGCCATAACTAGTTTTCATCTGTTTTTCTTATATAGCATTGTTTTTTCCTCCTTTCAGTATCTATAAATTGTTTGTAGCTCTTGTACATTTTATTATGGTCTTTCCTGTATCGAGCTCACGAACCACACATCCGTTTGATCGAAACACAACTTCATTTCCTTGATCACACATTTGACTAACACTCAACAAGTTATGCTTTAAACCATCTACATACATTACATTTCCAGCTCTAACCTTTTCTTTCAAATAAAAAGAATCTTTACCTTTAGTGACTGATGGTGTGTCATTTCCAAATGGGACATTCTTTTCCTTTACCAAAACATTATATGAATGAATTTGATCTTTATCACTTGTCATGTGTTTGGAGCATCCGTTGTCAATGTACCACTACTTTTATCATCCTTCTGCAAACAGAGCTATGCCACATCTGTCTGATTGAACTTCCTTCTTTCTCCATACCTTGGAATTTGATGATGATTGCTCCTTTTGAAGTGTTGCCGAAATTTTCTCTTGCATTCATATTCTTCATGAACAATGTTATTACAAAATGAACATTCAATTTCATCTTCAAGAGGAGAGAAGTTATTATAGGAACTTTTCTTGATTCCTATTGCGCTCCTTTGATTTCTTACTTCTCTAGTCATGATAGTGTTGTAAGCAACACATTGAGCAGCCTTATGCCCAAAGTTATGGCAAGAAAATCATTGTCCATTAAAGAAGTTTCTGTGATCATAGAATCTTTTGGCATTGTTTACCTTTTGGTTGATGCTTCTATTTATGTTCATCCTTGGAGTAAATTGAGCATGATTTACCTGATGAGTACTTTTAGGCTTTTGCAGATGATTGGCATACTCTTCACTAGTCTTTGCTGCATCAAGATAGCTTCTGCTGGACGCTGACAGATTTTGTGATTGGTATGATTCTTCAGTATATCCAAGAACCGTCTTTACAAGAGGGGAAAACTGAACTTTGATGATTTCATTTAAAGTTTCTGATCATTTAGCAAATATAAGATTAAGAGATTTTGTCTTCTCAAGTTCTTTTCCTAAACCCACAACTTCACATTCTAGTTTTTCATTGTGCTTTTCTCTTTCAGTGAGTTGTTGTATCAACGTGTCTATGATCATATTCTTTTCTTCCAAACAGATTTTGAGTTTTGTGATTTCTTAAAGAAAGTCTTCCTCTTCTAAGACATCCAAAAAATTGTCATTTTCATGAGTCATGAGTAGTTTAAAATCTTGTTTAGTTTCATCTTCATCATTATTAGATAAGCCATCACTATCTTCATGGGTATATAAACTTATTCTATTGACAACTTGTTTGCTATTTCCTTTTGCATATTCCTTTCCTTTCTCATATTTATCTTTATGAGGACACTTGGAAGCATAATAACCAACTGTGCCAAAAGCAAAGCATTTGAATGGTAGCTTACCTCTGAATCTTCCAAAACCCATTGAAGCTTCTTCACAAAGTTTACCTCGCCTTCCTATTCTGAAGCATATCCTAATTCATTGTGTTCTTCGTTTTCTTTTCCCCTTTATGAAACTTTGAAAGTAGATTCTCTCATATATGACGGACCTCCTTTCCTCCTTTCAAAGGAAGTTAGAATTCCATGAAGTTAAACCATAGTAATAGATTGAAGATCTTGATTTTCTTCTATGGCAAATACTTTTGACTCAAATTTAGAAGACAAATATCTAAAAAATTTCTCTACTAAAGTAGCCTCCTTTATCTCTTCACCCAGATTCTTCATATAATCAACAATCTCATCTACATGTAAAAGTAACTAGAAATACTTTCATCACTGTGCATCTTAAGAGTTTCATACTAAATTCTGAGAGTTTGAAGCTTAACACGTTTTACCTGGGAGTATCATTCGTAGCTCTGAATGATTTTGTCCCATATCTCTTTGGCTGTCTTAAACTACATGACTTTGACAAATTTTGATTCTGAGAGACTTCCCAAAAAAGTATTGACTACTTTGGCATTGGTTTCGTATAACTTTTTACTTGTTGTACCCGTAGGTATTGCCATTGGAAATTGATATCCTCCTTCTAAAATTTCCCAAACATCGGCTCCAAGTGATTGAAGATAGGCTTTGGTTCTTATTTTCCAATATAACAAGTTGTTCACATTGAAGATTGATGGTCTGATAGATCCCTTGTCTTTGTGATTGTTCATCTTGAAAGATCTCCCTTCAAGCGATCAAGCTTCTTCTGAAGGACCTACTCTGACACCAATTGTTGGAAATAATACTGAGAGGGGGGTTGAATCAGTACTTACAATTTAATAATTTTTCATCTCTCAAACAGATTTATATACGCTACTTTTTTCAAGTGAACTTGTGTGTGCACACTACTGTGATTAGAGAAACCAGCATATACCCTTAGAATTTATGATATAGTCAATTTATCATGTGTTGATTTTTAATCAGTGGATTAGTAACTTATTATACAGTAACTATGTGGAGTAATAACATAATACCATCACACTAAGCAACACACATGAATATGAAGATTTAAGGTGGAAACCTAATCTGGGAGAAAAACCACATGCTGTTGTCATCTCTGTCTTCTTTTAATATAAAGAAAATATGTTTACAATCTTGTACTGGTGTAACGCGTACAAGTACATAGGCACCCACCCGCAGAAGGCTAAGTTGTCTCATTTTCCAGCTTCTACTGGAAGGGAGCAACAACCCCTAGCTCTTGTACTAGACTATATGTTTACTAGTACGTAGGCACCACCCTATAGAAGGCTACAACCTTCTCTCTTCCTCCAGGGACCACATTTCATTAAATTTTACACTGGATGCTCCTGGTACACAACAATACAATATGAAGGCCTCGTTTCATCAAATTTTCACATTAGACCCATCAAAAACTTAGAAACTCAAACTAAATCAACCAATAATTAGTTAATCTGAACAATCAGATCATTGTCACTAGAACACTATGTTGAACCCAAAAACCTGTATCATCATTTAGAACCAGCTACAATCTCAAGAATCATACATTAGAATATACATGCTACTTTAATGAACCCAACTTGTGTGTATACGCTACTTTCTGCAACAAAACCTGTGTATACGTCCAAAACCATTGAATCATAAATACTTTTGAATTGGATCTATATCAACCAATAATATTATGAACATCTACTATCAATTTACAGAGATCTATTGAGTCAGCAACAAAGATAAGCCTTCTTACTTAATCAATCAATTAATCAGACACAAAATCCTTATGAAGTCAGTTTTACTTTGATACCTAAGAAGACTTCATTGACATACAATAGTCAAACTACATCACAGATTAGATAGAACATTCATTTCTCAACAACAGGATTTTCTTTTGCATATGCTACATGGAAGAGTCGAACCTGCATGTATATGCACCTTTACCAAGGCGAACTAGTGTATAGATCTACAAATATTAACTTACAACTTCGCTGTTATTCCAGACTCCAGACATACCCAGATCATGATATTTAAAAAATAAAACATGCGTAAGCAATTAGATCTAGCCCAACCAATATCAGATCATACAATGCTAAGTCATTTCAGGTCCCATGATCATGATCCAACATTATATACAATGTACACAAAACATTTCAGATTATATCATAATCATAACCCCTACAACATAAAATATACTTCAGATAGAAATATTCCTAAGAAACCCTTTTCACTTGCACTCTTGACCCTTTGATCTTCTCCTCCTTACATAGCTTTGGCCTTCCTCAATACCTTGGACCACAACAACACTTAGAGCATGTGGTATCCTTGGACGAGATCAAATAACCATAACTCCCTCAATATTGTGAGCTAATACCATGGTATTGACCTTTGGCATTATTTTCTCTTGAATTTTCTTAATTTTCTATCCCATACTCATTTTTCCTCTTATGAAATTGCATACATACATATATGCTCTTGATCCGGATTTAAACAGGAACGCAATAAAATACAGAGATAAAGATATACACAAAGATGCAACGGAAATAATGCTTCATTTTATTAAAGGAAAATACCGAAATATGCTTACAACCAGAATTGGAAATAACCCAGCTAGGGCGATGGTAGCTTATCCCTGAGAAGAGATGTGCGGCTACATGCCTCTGAACTGTTCCGAACTTGTGTTACAATGAGGCTCGAAGGCCTATTTATTAT
>APFE030278253.1:0-18132 GCA_000404065.3 Pinus taeda
CCATTGTTCTCTACACCAAGAGAACTTCTCAGAGCTCACAGATTTTGTCAATGCATCTGCAGTATTCTTCAAAGTGTCCACCTTTACCAGCAACACCTTTTTGTCTTCTATCATATCCCTCACAAAGTGATACTGAACATCAATGTGCTGTCTTTGAATGATAAGCAGGGTTCTTTGCCAAGAAAATTGCACTTTGGCTGTCACAGTCTATCCTTATAGCTCCCTGTACTAACCCATACTTGAACACAATCTCTGCAACCAAACTGCTTCTTTGCTTGCATGAGTGGCTCATGTATTTTGCTTTTGTAGTTGATAGTGCCACTATAGATTGTTTCTTACTCATCCAACTGACTGCACCTCCAAATAGGTTAAACACATACCCACTTGTAGATCTTCTCTGATCCAGATCTCCAGCCCAGTCTGCATCAACAAAGCCATGAATATCCAACGCTCTGTCCAATCCTGGTCTTCCTTGGTAGCACAAACCATAATCACTAGTGCCACGCAAATACCTGAAAACCCGCTTCACTGCTGCCCAGTGCTCCTTCCCTGGTTTTGACATAAACCTACTCAATACTCCCACTGCATGTGCAATGTCTAGTCTAGTACAAACCATGGCATACATCAAGCTACCGGACATGTCCTCTTCCTCTTCTTGTGTCTTGGGTCACTGTTCAGCAGATAACCTCACACCTACAGGAATAGGAACCTTCACCGGTTTACTATCCTGCATATTAAACCTCTGCAATATTGTCTCGACATACTTCCTCTGGTTTAACCAGAGCTTCCTCTTTGCCCGATCTCTTTTAATTTCCCTGCCCAAAATATAGTTTGCAGCACCGAGATCTTTCATGTCGAATTTGGAGGACAATTAGGTCTTCAAATCCTGGATAATTTCTTTGTCATTTCCAACCAGCAACATATCATCCACATACAAGACCAGATAAATAACACAGTCACCAATTAATTTAAAATACACACAGTGATCTGCTTTGCTTTTGGTGAATCCAAGTCCCCGTATAAATGTATCAAATTTCTAATACCACATCCTTGGTGATTGTTTTAACTCATACAAAGACTTATTTAACTTGCATACCAGTTCTTTCTTACCCTTCGTTGCAAAGCCTTAAGGTTGCTTCATGTACATTTCCTCTTCCAGATCCCCGTGAAGAAATGTTGTCTTCACATCCATCTATTCTACTCAAAATCAAAAGCAGCAGCAACAGATAAAAGTAATCTAATAGAAGTTACCTTGGCAACAGGAGAAACAATATCACCAAAATCAATTCCTGGCACCTGGGAATAACCTTTTGCTACCAACCGAGCTTTGTATTTCTCCACTTTTCCTTCTGCATTTGTCTTCTTTTTTAGCACCCATTTGTTGCCAATGGGTTTCCTTCCAACCGGCAACTCCACCAGATCCCAAGCGTCATTTTTGTGCAAAGATGCCATTTCATCAACCATGGCCTTTTTTCAGAGTTTTCCATCCTCTGAATCTACTACTTCCTTCACAGTTCTGGGATCATTGCCATTAATAGATAAAGCAAAATTTGAACAGAAATTAGATGGACTATACCTTTTAGGCTGCCTTCTTTCTCGAATTGATCTTCTCACAGCCGAAGTTTGTGGCTCTTCATCTTCTGATTCCTCCTCTGCTGTAGAGTCTGATTCTTCCTCCTTTAGCTCAAACTCTATCTTCTCAGGTTCCTTTTGTTGGACTTCATGTTTAATAACATCTTTCACCTCTCTGAACACCACATCTAGGTTGTACACAACCTTCCGTGTGACTTGGTTCCAAAGCTTATAACCCTTTAAACCATCCTTATACCCAATAAAGATGCACTTTTTAGAATTACTATCCAACTTGGTTCTTTTCTCCTTTGGAACATGTACATATGCATCACATCCAAATACCCTCAGATGTGAAAGAGAGGCTTTCTTACCAGTCCATACCTCTTGTGGAGTCTTATCTTCCAACGCTGATGTAGGTGACCTATTGACCAGGTAACATGCAGTATCGACTGCCTCTGCCTAGAATTCCTGTCCTAACCCAACACCATTGAGCATGCTTCTTGCCCTTTCCATCAACGTCTTATTCATTCTTTCTGCAACTCCATTTTGCTGAGGTGTATATTGAGTAGTCTTCTGCCGTGATATGCCACACTTATTACAGAATTCTTCAAATTCCTTACTGTAAAACTCTGCACTGTTATCTGTCCTCAGCACCTTTATCTTCTTCTCTGTCTAGTTTTCCACCTGAGCCTTAAATTCTTTAAACCTGTCAAAGACTTCAAATTTATTCTTAAGGAAATATATCCATGTAGTCCTTGAGAAGTCATCTATAAATGATACATAGTACACAGACTTACCCAGTGATGGAACCTTCACAGGTCCAAACCAACACTGTGTACAAGTTCTAATATTTTTTTCGTCCTCTTACTACCAGAGGGGAAACTCACCCGATTCTGCTTCCCATATACACAGTTTTCACAGAAATTAAAATCCAAAGAGCTATTACTCATACCTCCTACCATACCTTTACCATGAAGTATTTAAAGGCCCTTTTCTCCAATATGTCCAAGCCTTTGATGCCACAGCATGGTCTTCTCTCCAAAGACCACTAGATTTTCTGCTCCACTTTCAGGAACCACAAAAACTTTGCACCCATCAATAATAGTGCTACCTTTCAGCTTGTACAGAGTTCCAATCCGAACTCCCTACATCAATACCATTTCTCCCCGAACCATCTTGCAGTTATCCTTCTCGAACACTATTTTTACACCTGTATCATCCAGCTTGCTAATAGAAATCAGATTTCTGGCTAATGCAGGAATATGTAAAACACTTAGAAGCGTTCTAACCCTTCCACCTTGCAACTTCAACTTTAATTTTCCCTGACCAATTATTCTAGCCTTCCTGTCATCCCCCAAGAAGACATCACCACCATCATATTTCTCATACTCGTAAAACCAATCTCTATGGGGATTGAAGTGAAAGGATGCACCTAAGTCAATCAACCATGCCTCATGATCTACACGTGTACTTGAAGAAGCCAAGCACACATCCCACCTTCATCTGAGGTGGTTTTTGCCTCTACAGAAGGAGCATCATCAAATCCCTTTCCTTTTTCAGGAGCTTTAGATTTACAGTCCCTTTTGTAGTGCCCTTCCTTTCCACATTTCCAACGCACCACCTTTACAGGTTTTCTTGGAGATTTAGATCTCCCTTTAGATTTAGATCTCCCACTCGATGACTTATTTGTGTTTCTGTTCTGGGTCTTCCCTCGTATAGACAAGGCATCACCATTTTGGCTCTCCATATTTTTCCGTCTCGTCTCCTCCGTTAGAAAGGATGGGACTATTTAATCAAAATGCAAGGCAGTTGCATTGCTACCTATTCCAATAACCAGACTATCCCACGAATCTGGTAGAGAACACAACAAACTGATGCACTTATCTTCAAGTGAAATTTTAATATCAACAGATGCTAACTGACTTACCATAGTATTAAATGCATTCAGATGCTCTGTCACAGAGTCTCCATCTTTCATCCTCAGGTTATACAGCCTTTTGTGCAGGAACAGTTTATTCACCAGAGACTTAGATTAGTACAAAGTCCCTAACTTGTCCCACAAAGCCTTCGCCGTAGCTTCCCCTAATACATTCAACAATACTGAATCTAAGACACACAATCGTATTGTGCTCTTTGCCTTCTGATCCAACTTCTTCCATTCTTCATCGAACACTTCCGTTGGTTTAGTACCCAGATCTACCGTGATCCACTGGTCTTTATCCACCAACAGATCCTCCATCTTGAGTTTCCACAACTCAAAACTCTGACCATTAAATTTCTCAATCTCTATCTTTCCACTGCTCGCCATATTCTTTCACCACCAAAATCTATCTCGCAAATCTCCCACTGAACAGGGTCTACCATAGGCCCGAGCGAAACCCCTCAGCAACAAAGGCGTCCCCTTGAAGCCAAAACAACTCTGATACCAAATGTAGGTTTGAACCCCATAAAAAAATCACCTGCATACGACTTCTAAAACACAAAATATAAACAATGTGAGATCATAACACATAAAACACATATACATAGAGATTTTCCCCTGGATCCCAAAACCAAGACTACCAACTTGATTTTTCATTATGTTCCTTTCAATGTTACAATACATATTTATACATGCTGAAGCATCCAATACCATGGACCGAAAACCATTGTGTCCAATACCATGGAGCAAAAACCATTGCGTCCAAAAAAATGTGCGAAAATCATGCACAAAACCATAGGTGGGTTCGCCCAACCTAACATAGGGTCCAAAATCAAAATTTTCCGTCGCGCTACCCTGGACCCCATAAAGTGGGATTACGGGTGCCCTTCAAACCCCCTATTAACTACATGGAAAGAATATAACACAACCCAACAAAGATGTGGTTTTGTCTCCGTTGGGCGTAGTAATCCCATATTTTGTATATGTGGTAAAGCTTGGAGAGTGGGTCTCGGTTTAGGGCTTGGTGATCCATGTTTGGATTATGGTAAAGCCTGAGAGACTAGGAGATAGGAAAATTCTTCACAGTGTAGGTGGAGAAATCCGGTGGCATCCATGCCTGTTTGGGCTAGTGATTGGGTGGAGATCATGGTAAATCCTATTATGATGTGTTCATTGTGCTGACCTAGTGCTTCGGGACAAATTAGGGTAAATCCTAGTTTCCCTTGATGAGAGTGAGGTGGTTTAGCTTCGGTATGCCCTGCTTGGTTCTTTTGGGTTGAGTCTCCACATTCATGCTTGGAATATGACATGGGGGTGAATGGTTGAAGAGAAATATGGCTCAGCCATTCTATGGTTGGTTGGAATGTGGAAATCCCATTCTAGGTTTGGTTTTTTGCATCATTAATGAAAGGTTATTTCTCCTTGTATTTCTATGAGTATTTTGATGGATTACATGTGGCCTATATGGTTTTACTTTCATGAGTATTGATGTTGTTATTATGGTTGTTATATGAGTGTTTTATGACAACAACTATGTATGGCTCTTAACATGTTTTTACTTGTAAATGAATGGATAATGTATCTATAGTATAATAGATGGTAATGTATCAAATGGCATGAGAGAACAATGGGTCTTAGGCATTCTTACATAAGTACAATATCCCTATGTTTAATTCTGTTAGTTACACCTGTATATTACATGCTTGCAACATATTATATGAAATGCCTATCATGGCTAGTAGGGGTATAATTAAGGTCTTATTTAAATTATTGATTTTGCATCATTGTTTCCATGTTATTTTACTCCTCCTAAGTTATCATTCCATTCTGAGAAGTGACCTGGGATCTCGGCCTAAAAACGTGGCTCAAATCCCATGGACGTTGGCATAACACTGTCAAATTGAGTCTCTGGACGCTGGAAGGCAAGCCTATGAGAGAAACTTTGGGTTTCTAGACGTTGTCATGCCTATAGCATGAGATCGACTAAGGCTTAAGATGTCCAGAACATCAGTGGGACCTAGGGACATGATGTTTGAGTGGCTGACATGTCTCCTGAGGGTTCTATTGCTGATGTGGATAGGTTGGTAGATGTGTTCCATCGATTCCACTTCCTAAGGTCACATAGGGGGTCGAATCTAATCATAGTAGCCTCTCGTCGCATGTTTACCTTGGTTAGATTTTTACTTCAGTAGATGTGTGAGGAGGATGTTAAAGAGTGGTATTAGAGCATAGTTCACTCTCAGATTAGATTGGCTATGTATTGGTCATGCATGCATGTCAGTTTCATATGTGTCTCTTACACTTGGATTCTGTGTGCTTGTTGCATTGCATAATCTTGATCATGGTTGTAGTAAGGTTGTCATGAGGAAATTGATGTTGATTTTGTGGAATTTATCAGCATGAGTATATAAACCATTACATATTGTTAGATGTCACTTGATTACATCCTTGTATGTTAGGTTGCATTCTTGTACTTTTGATTACATGTATCAGTCTTATAGGTTGGTTACAAAAATTGATCGCTTATGCTTGACTACGTGTTCATGCATATGTGTAGTTGATTATGCATTTCTTATGCATGTTGATGGTTTCATGGGGCAATGTGTATAGTGGCCTAATGTGGTTGTTGTTGTCATGCATGAGGTCATGGTTTGTGTAGTTGATATGGTCATGCCTTGATGACTGGACTCTAGCTAGAATGATGTGTATATGGTTTTGTACTCATGTGTTATATGTCTATATTCAGTTGTCATGCATGTATGGTCTTGGTTATATTTATGCATGATTAGTAGGTCAAACATGCCTTGTGATTGTATGCAATTTAGTTCATCATGATGCTATTGGTTGTGTATGATGCTAATATGTTGGCTAAGATATAGCAGGAAATGCAGATCATCATAATGAGGTTGCAGCATTGGACTATGGGGTAAGAGCAGATCATCATATAGGTATTGTATGTCTGGCATGTAGGTATGTAAGTCAATGATTGTTATATGCATTAGGTTTATGTACATGTCTTTTGATGTTATGGTTACATTCATTATGGATGTTAGTTGATTAGTGTATTTATATGCACATGAGTCGGATAGTCAAGAATGATGGTAACCTATGGTTGTATGCATTTCTATTGTTGTTTTATATTAGATAACTTGATGATTATGTTATATGTTATTGATCAAGTATCTTATAGTTTAACTTATTGTTAAATGATATTTAACTTGATGATTAGGGTTATAGCATTTATACCTTGATGTTATATGTATAACACTAAGTTGGATTGGCCTATGCAGATGGTTAGGATTACGACATTCAGGTATGAGTCAACTTATTGTGTTGCATTGTATTATGCTAATCTATATTGGTCATACATATGTGATTGCTATGCATAAATGATAATTGTATATGATTTATAATGTAAACATGTTAGCTAGTGACTATTTTGGGTATCATGATCTTATTTATGTTTGAGTTAATATCTTGTGAAATTATATCATGATAACAAGAATGATTGTGAAAAAAAGATTACCTCCCCTATGATACATTAAGGCATGAACTTGTTTATTCCATCTACCTTATGCTTGACTGTTTGATTATGAAATCTATTTGGTGTTTGGGTGTTTGGTGTCTAGTGGATTTATTTAACATGGTATGTTTGCAAGTTGGTTGAATGTTTGATGAATTTCATAATATGAGTATGTGTTCCAATGATCATGTTTGAAGATGATTGTACTAACAGATATTTGTTGAGACAATTGATATGTACATGAATGTAGTTGAAAATTGTATCATTATGTCTAAAGACTATGAGTTGACTATGGGTTATGACATTATTGTTTGTAAAAATTGATTTCAAATTGATAGATATGATTGTCTTGATAGTTGGAACATGTGGTTAAAATGTGTGAGCAATTGCAGGGGAACATGATAGGTACTAGCGTGACAAGGTAACACTTGATGTGTTTTAAAAACTAATAGTTCAGTGATGTGACAGTACATACTAAGCCTCGATTGTAGAAGGGTAAAAAGGTAAAGGAAAGGAATTGGGAAAGAATTCCTTTGGCTATGTTTGGAAAAGCAAATTCCAAACGATTGAGGTCTTTGCATGCAAGAAGTCTTTTTAAACTTGACTTTGTCTGACATTATGAGGATATATGTTATATTCATGAACATGTACTTGACAGGTTAATTGGCTAGTCTTTAGTTACAGGTGGATTTGTCAAGGGAATTGGAGTCCCTTGAGAGATGGCATGGACGTGTTCAGCCACAAGGCAACATGCTTGGCACAAAAAAGTAAGGTAACTGGTGTATTGTTTATGTTTAATTATGCACTGACAATAATGTGTTTATGGTAGTATGATGCAGGGAGTTGCATGGCAAGGGACTACCATGAAATCTTGAAGAAGACTCAGGTTGAGCTTTCCTTGGGAGCCACGGGGATTGATTTATGGTGTCTTTTGTTAGTGTTTTTCTTTTGGTATTCTGTGATTGTTTTGCTTGATGTGCAATTTTGAGTGTGTCTAGTGCTTAGCTATGCCACTTTGTTGCAATATTGTATCATTATTGGTTTTCATGGTTTTCTTCTTGTTTGTTTCTTGACTTGCCTTTTATGATTTGAGTCTTGGGAATTGGTTGAGAAAGAGGAAATTTAATGGATCTTGGGGAGAGATGTGTGGTACCCAATAGGTAATGTAAGACACAAATGAAGCTTGGTGCATGAGTAAGCACAATGAAAGGTAAGACTATGACAATCAGATGGACTAGCTAGGTCCATTGTGGTAAATGGACGATGGTAGTGCAGACATGAGAAAAGTAACCAAAAAGATAAAGTAAATGGATTTGAGTCATCATATGCCTGGGCTATGTTGGAAAATAATATTCTTAATGTTGCACATGTGTTGCATGAATAAAGGAAGTTCTCTTAACCTGGAACTTATGTTATTTAGTAATTATGTTATGATCATGATTATGCTGATGTTTACTTATGTATACATGTATGTATGTCTTATGTTGTCTGACAGGATCATGATTGTTTATGTTAATGTTTACATATATGTATATATGTATCCATGTATCTATGTCACTATCCAACAGATCATCAAGAATTGTTCTTGTGGTGGAATGATTGCTTATGCAGGTGAATGGCATGAAGATGTTCCTGGCTATGAGGAATCAAGTGGGAAGAGTAGTCATGAAAATTATATGAGGTGAATATCATATGGTTATGAGTTGATATTATGTGATTATATTAGGTCTATTTTATGGAAAGACTATACTGAGGAATACAACTTCAAAATGAAAGCAGTGTGGTCTGTGACATGTTGGGACAAGCATGGATAAGACACTAGAAGCAAGGTGCTTGGTAAATACAACGTAGTTTTAGATTTGTGGTACTATTGTTGTTCACATGTTGCATATGTGATGATATGTGCATGTAGTGTTGTGCGGATAATGCATATGCAGTGTTGCGTACAAATGATGCTATGTACATGTTGGATATGAAGTGTTATGTACAAGTGGTGTTACATGCATGTTGTACATGTGGTGCTATATACATATGGTATTGTGTGTGCATGATTGTACAAGTGGTGCGATGTGCATGTACATGATGTATAAGTGACAATGTGTGTAGGTGGTGTTGTGTACATGTCGTGCATGTAGCATTGTGTACATATTATGTCATGTACATGTCATGTGTGTGGTACTGTGTACATGTGGTATTTTGTACATGTTGTACAGTGGTGCAGTGTACATGTGGCGTTGTGTACACGTTGTGCATGTGGTGTTGTGTACATGTGATGTTGTGCACACGTTGTGCAGGTGGTTACAGTGTACATGTGGTACATATGGTACTAGTGTAGATGCATTTACTGCATGGTGTTGTATGACGTGTATAGATGCATGTGTATGATGAACACTATGGGTATGTGCACATGGTTGAGGAGAAGGCACTGGGTGTTTGTCTAGGGTGACAACCGATCTGGAGTGTGTATGGAATAAAGACAAGGTAGAAGCTAAGGATCGATTAAAGGATAAGTATCAACATTTTATTTAGTTTTATTATGCATGTGATTTATGATTATGGTATATGATGATTATATATGATCTATGATTATAGTTTATGAGGGTTACATGTGATTTATGATGTTGATCTATGATGGATGTGATTGAGCTAACCTAATGTGATATGTTTATACATGATGATTTGGTCAAAGATGCTAGTTTGACTTGTTGTGAAAGGAAATAAACAGGATTACAAGTATACATTATTTTGAGCTACCAATGAGGTATGATTTGAAGTTATTTCAATTTTTTTTTAATCTAATGGAATTTATGTGCTTGGTATAGGAAGCATGGAAATGCTTAGTTGGATGGTTGAAATCGATTGCAAGAATTAGCAGCAAAAGTGAAATAAATTGGAATAGGCAACAATATGCTAGTAAAACACTTCAAGAGCAAGACCATTGTGGGACACTGGTACCCAATAGTGTCCATTGATTTCCATGAGAATTCTATGACCGGTATGATGATTTTGAGGCAGGTATATCCCTTGGTTGTTTGATCTTCCAATGTGGGGAATCCTTTGCCAAGGGATGGATTGCCCAGGATAGGGGATGCGCAGGAACTTGTAAGGTGAGTGACTGCACAAAATGGGTGACCGGATTGCCTGAGGGAATGTGAAATGTAGAAGGGAAGGTTGGGGATATATTTTTTTTGGTCACAAAAATTTATAGATGGAATCAAATGCACATTAGGAGTGTGCCCCATAAAAATGAGTCGGTAAATGTTCGCTCAGAGGACAAGTGGCACAAGATTGTAGTGTTGGACATTGGATGCAGCTTTGATTGTGGCAATGGATTCTAGACTTCCTAGGAAGGAGGTGGATGGTATTACTTTGAGGATGGAGGTGTGAGCCTCTAGATTCCCTTGTTATGGATGCAGGAAGCATATCTGTTGGGTGCGGGATCCCCAAGGGAAGTTTTAGGTGTAGTTGTAAAAGAGTCATAAGGTTGTCGACCCTTATTTTTATAATCTAATGTTTGTTGTAGAGGATCTACCCATGGTCCGTGGACCATGGGATTGTATAAACGAAGTGAATCTCTAAGTAGTTAAGGCATCACATAATGTCTAAGGAAGAATGATGTATGTGAGATATATCTGAAGTGTAGAGTCTAGTTTTGGGTCATAGTGTAGGTAGAGGCTCTGCAACTGAATGCATAGAGGCCTAGTAGTCCGCAGTTGAGTGCGCAGGGTGAGTCGAGTCTGTAATGACTTGAAGAATTAATAAACATAAGTTTCTATCAATTATGCATCTTTATTTCCTATTTTATGCATCTGTTATATTGGGTATGAATTCCACTTCTAATGCTTATATGATGTGCGAATGTGTATAATTGTGTTGTTTAAGTGAATGCAAGTTGGAATATCTGTTTACGCGAAGATAATTAATTTTAGTCAATAACATAAGTAAGATACTTAGTCTAATTTGGGAAACAACACAATTCGCTACCATAGCAGCATGAAAGCATCTCAGCCCCTGGTTAGGGCTGTGCAAAATCTAATTGTAACAGATCACAAAGGTACTAAAGGTTAGAACAGAGTGCAAAGCGACCTGCACGAAGGTAGGTCTAGTTGGGCTAAATCGACATCACAGGCAACTCAAGGGTGTGGAAACTTGGTTCCAACATCCCCCCATACTGCTTAGGGTGATACTTCAGTTCGCGCTCCGTGGGTTGATGTTGAAAGGGCCAATAGTGTAGGGATTTGTTTGGCTAAATAACTTTGAACATGGGTTAAGCCCCCATAATCCAATGAATGGTTTCGTTGTTAGGACTGGAATCTGCATAAGAGATGTGCGATGTCATATCATTGGAATGCAACTAAGAAAGAAATCAAAGGATATTTGGATATAATAATTCACCAGTTCGTAGCGTAGGAGAACAGAAACCTGCGACTGTCAAAAGAAGAGTGGCTAGACAGCTACCTATATACAGAGATCCATGAAATGTTTTTCACATCCTTCCCTACTGAGATATATGAGTGGATCGCGAAGCTAGAAGATAGACAAGGAAGGTGGAAACTTGACGATCCTATTGTGTGGACTCTTAGAGAGCTAGTGTGAAGTTTGGAAGCATCAAAGGATAAGATCATACATGGCATTAATCATTGGCTCGACTAGATCATAGGAGGATTCATTACTGAGTTCGCGCTTGACACCTCAGTCAGCTAGAGTGAGGTAGAGGGACGCTTTCTCAAAGGGCCGTGAGGTAAGTACATAAAGTCTTTGAATACTTGGATTAAAATGTTGTTGTGCAAAAAAAGAGTTATGCAGTTACCTTGATGTTCGAGGTTGCACAAAGCGGAAAGGTCTACAGGAATGGAGGAAATAAGGGTCCAGAAAATAGCCCCTTGATTTCACCTCCGTGAGGAGATGAGGAAGAGCTTGCGAAGGTCTCTCTGTGAAGTGCTATTCATCTGATAAGAAAAAGAATTTTGTGAATACCACATCCACCCACACCACCACCGGCTTCACCGCCATCACCTCCATCTTCACCAGTACCAACTCCACTACTGCTGCGATACAATATGGAAAACACAGTGAATTTGCATGTGTTCAAAGGTTGGGAAATGAGGATCCAGACCAATTTTGGTTCATTGTGGATTGTATGGGAAGTGCAAGGTGTTACAGATGACCATATAAAGAAAGTGATGCTAGTTAGTGCCCTTCAAGATCACACGCTAACCTGCTATATTAAATACTCCAACGATAACCTGAATGCGAGAGTCACAGATATCCAGACAGGGCTAAATAGAGAATTTAGCAGGCCAAAATCTGAAGCGCAGTTGATCATTGGATTCAAAGAAATCACGATGCTACCAGGAGAGACTCCTTGGGAACTAGATCAGAGGCTGAAATGTATGATTCACGAAGCCAATATGAATCTGACAGATGGACAACATCGTGATTGGTTTGTAGCTTCACTACTAATACATTTAAGGAGTGCGATATTGTAGCAGAAGATAACAACTCAGGCAGAGGCCTTGGAGATCGCCATGAGGCTTCATGAGACCCCGATGCAAGATCCTAACCTAGGAATTTAATGGATCCACATGCAGCTGAAGAATATATGCCTTGAGATGTAGAGTCTGAAACAAGACAGGATAGTTCGACTAGAAGCACATGAAGAAGTGTGGTGCGTAAAATGCAAGGGTCAGGGTCATGACAAAGACAACTTCCCAGTTTTTATAAATGACCTCACAGGAGGAGGACCAATGCCTTTATAGCTAGAAGCTCAAGAAAGACCTGGCATGGCGCCTACTTTGTGGTGCATTATCTGTTAAATAGCAGGAAAACATGCCACCGACAACTGCCACTTGTTAGAGAGTATATGAAAAATTCGCAACAGTTGTTCTACAACTTTTACAGGTCGATGGGACATGATGAGTGTACTTGCAGAAGTTATGAGTTGATGATGGATAAAACTCCTACCTACAGAGTTTAGGCCAAAATGCGGCCCCTTGAACAAAATGTAGGAATGGCGCGATATGATTTCAGGGGCGCGGATGAGGCCGAGGTAGAGGAGGACTTGGAAGAGGTCGCAGACAGTTGATTTGCTACAATTGTAGAGGGCTAGGACACTATGCTCGCGATTGCACGAATCCAATGCGCCCGTCGTGCAAATACTGCATGTTGTTTGATCATGAGACAAAAGATTGTCCTACACTGATAGCTAAGATATGCGACAAAGGAGTGATACCACCTCCCCTGACTCAGAACTTGTAGATGATGAGGTTTGAGCCACACGAAGAATATCCAAATGTAAACACTGTGCTCCGAAGTGGAATCATGACAAGAGATGACAAGGGGAAACAACCATAAGAGAGTACTTGGGTTCGTAAAGCTCTGACAAAAGAAGCTGAGTTTGATTTGGAACGTGCTTGGGAAACCTTCATGGAAGCTAAGAAGAGCTTCACTGATGCCTCCACTTCAGGAAGCAAAGATAACTGGAGCCGAAAATGGACCCCTCTATGCTCACAACATTCCTGGAAACCTATATGAAGTTACTACGCGACAGTAAGGCTGTGAAAGGGTTACAAAAACTCATCAACAGATGCGGTGGGACCGCACCAGGAGAACCGCATGTAATGTGGAAGATCGGAAAGCACAAGACAAGAACATGACGTGAAAGGAGACTTACCGCATGGATCGAAGAATATGAAATGAACCAAGTAATTATGGATTTGGGATCAGATGCAAATGTTCTGCCAAAATAGACATGGGAGCAAATGGGGAGACCTACACTGTAATGGTCTCCAATTAAGTTGAGAATGGTGAATGAGCAGAAAATAATACCCATGGGGCGATTGCAGGGAATAACTGTGGATATTGAAGGAGCGATCATACTAGTAGATTTCGAAGTGATAGAGATTGTCGATGATAGCAATCCTTACCCCATGCTCTTAAGAATTGACTAGGCCACTGACATGAACGGGGTAATTAATCTGAAGAAGAAGAAAATGATCTTTGAGAAGAAGTCACTGCGCATAATAGTGCCTCTAGACCCTACTGAAGGATCACGCTATACAGAGCCAGTCCATGAATATGAGAGTGATGATGATTTGGAATGTATCTATAAGATAACGGTGCGAGACATAAACTAGGTGAATCCCAACATGGATGAGCGGATTACATGGGAGTGCGAGAGCTCCTGTACTTCAGATTCTAATGAAGAAATGGAGCGCTGGCAGAATCAATTACATGAAGTAACTACGTTGAATTATAATTTGATGACTAGGTTGCTGCGCTGCGTGTCGACAGAAGTAAGAGATCTGCCTACTTATGATGGTTTGAATGAGGTAGATACCTTCTTGGATGAATTTAAAAGGGAGGTGCCAAAAAAACAACGCTTCCAGGCCTTGGACTAGGTACTGCGCGCTACACTCATGAGATTGTGGGGTATGCACAAAGGAAGCTTTGACGACTGGTGCGAATGTAGGAGCATGATGTGCACATGATTTGGGAAGCCTAAGGTGTGACTAACAGACAAGTACAATGGATAGGATGATCTGTGCGTGCACCTGGCCAAGTGGGCGTAGGCATATGGAGAAGAATCACAATCTACACAGATGCACATGTACTCCGTGCTAAAATACATGGTCAATAAGCATGTGTTGGGGGGACGACCTTGCAGATGTCTCTTCATGTTGAGAAGACATAATGTAGGAAGATAAATCGAGTGGAAGATCCTACATGTAGAAGAGTTCAACAAAGTACTGGAAACTATGTTGACTAACATATGTAATGCACAATAAAGTGATTGGGATCTACGTATGCCTACAGCGTTAGGGGCTTATAGAATGACATGTAAGAAACTGATGGTAAAGACACCTTTTAGGCTTGTCTATGGGGTGGAAGCTGTAATTCCTATGGAATACATCATGCCTAGTTTTCGCATAGCAATGCTCACAGGTATGACGGATCGCGTAGCCCTGGAGGAGAGGTTCATGTAGTTGGAGGAGCTCAAGGAAGAGAGATTTTTGGCTGGATTTCACTAGCAGGTCCAAAACCAGCACCAAAAGGCATGGCACGATCGGCATACTAAGTTGCTCACCTTTAGGGTGAATGATTTGGTGGTGTTGTATGACAGTAAGTTTGATAAATTTCCAAGGAAGCTTAGAATGCATTGGCTGGGGTCGTATGTTATTAAGGAGATTACAGATGGTGGCGCCATACAATTGGTAAAGTTAAATGGAGAACCCTTCCCAGGAAAAGTGAATGGTAGTCGTTTGAAGCCATACATAGGTGGCCTGACCATCTGACTAGCTGACAGAAGCACAATCTTAGTGCTCCAGATAGCTGAAAGGAGGCGGGAGACTATAAACTACTCTACTCGGGGACTGCGCGATGTCAGGATTGCACACAGTAGTGAAGTGCCCTAGGGTTCGCAACAGTGCGAGGACAGCTGTGTTTCCACGCGGGTTGGATGGAAAGTGACCGTTAAAGTCAATATTCATGATGTGATACTTGTTTTGAGAGCAAATGGAGTGGGAGACATGCATTTAAGGCGAACTTTATGGGCTAGATTCTTGAAAATCTGCTGCCAATCTAGCATCAATGAACCAAATGTGGGCAGAACAGTTGAATTCAAATTCAAAAACAAATGGTTTTTCAACAAACAACACTTAGCAATTTCTGTAGGTTTTAACCCCATATAGAAATTACTTGCATACGAATTCTAAAACACATAAAATAAAAAATGTGAGAGCATAACACATAAAACACATATACATAGAGATTTCCCCCTGGATCCGAATACCAGGACTACTAGTTGGATTTTTCATTATGTTCCTTTCAATGTTATAATACATATTTATACATGTTGAAGCATCCAATACCATGGACCAAAAACCATCACATCCAATACCATGGACTGAAAACCATCGCGTCCAAAAAACATGTGCGAAAATCATGCACAAAACCATAGGTGGGTCCGCCCAACCTAACATAGGGTCCAAAACCAAAATTTTCTAGGGCACTATCCCGGACCCCATAATGTGGGGTTACGGGTACACCTCAAACCCCCTATGACACCCCCCCGACTACACAATCGGCGTAACGAAGGGGGGCTCCGCCCATGGAAAATTTTAGGGGCGAATTTTCGCCCTTGGGCTAAATTAAGGGGTTTTACAATTTTATTGGGTGAATATTTTGTATCATAGTACATTGTTACAAATCGCCTCAAATCTATTTTATAAAAAAATTAGGTATGGAGGTTAGCCCACCTTATTTCAAGGGAGAGGGTAAAAAAAAGTAAATTTAGCCCTTGAAATTAGGAGTTACAATCTTCCATTGGCCCTCATTTTCAAGAAAATGTATTTATGATAGTTATAAATAAAAATAAAAATATAGTGGAGGTATGGTAAATAAATAAAAGCTCATTTTATACTTACTCAAAAAGTATGGTAAATAAATAAAACCTCTTTTTATACTTCAAATGTATGGTAAATAAATAAAGCCTCTTTCTATATTTAGTCCATAACCCTCTTTCTATTTAAGAAGGCTCAAAAAAAGGTTTTATTTAATTGAATCCTATGGACCAAATACCATATTTATAAAAAAGGTATGGTAAATTAATAAAAATATAAATAAACTAGAGGTATGGTAAATAAATAAAACATTTTTTATATTTACTCCATAAGCCACCTTATATTTATGAACACTCAAAAGATGTGTTATATTTAGGTGAAGCCTATGGGCCAAATTATTATTTTTACCATGCAAAAACACATTATTAACCCTAATATTAATATTAATAAAAATAAAGATGGCACATGGTAATGACCCATGGTATTCACATGGAATGCATCCTATTTAAAGGGGGAATTAGACTAGCATAGATCAATCATAGATCCATATTTACTCTGGATCAAATATCGTGATATGAAAACTAACATAGAGTGAAAAAAATATTTAATCCCTCTCGGGGCGTGGTAGATCAAGAGTAAAAATGGATCTTGTAATTTAATGTCACTTAAACATTTTAACTTGGTTAAAATAAAAAAATAAAATAAAAATCAATTATTAATTTTATTAATTTTTATAACTTACTAATAGTAGTTTTTAAGCTCTAGGTTTATGATAACCCATGGTATTGACCCATGGTAATACCATGGTATTCATGTGAGCATAGACTATTTAAAGGGGAAATTCTACCATCTTAGATCCATCTTAATTCCGGATCTACCAAGTGTTGGGAGGGATAAATAGATTCCATGCCTATAAAAGTGGTAGATGTGGATTTAAGATGGATATAGGTTGGTTTTTATGATAATGAAGATATTAAATAGACTTAGGAAATTATATTGTAAAAAAAATCTTAAGGTGAATGGTTAAAGCTACAATTAGTCACTTCACAAAATTTAGTAAAAAATATCGATATCTCCATTAGTATTGGTTTTTCTGATTTAACAAAGAAAAATTCAAAACAATGAAATCTTAACTCTTTCGGCATCGCATCACCCTCACAAAAGAGAGATAGTCGCTGCCCAGATTTCCCACCATTTTTCAAACATTCTCAATATGATATCTTCATGAAAAAGTTAAGGCAATGATCTTGGATTAGTTGTTTGAAAAATATGTTGGTTTGTACAACCTTTCATCTTCTCTGCTATTCTTAGTTTGTCGTAATGATCTGTAGGGGTTGGGTCACTACACCATATTGTCATAAAAGGCGGAGATTGTGCACCAAAAAGGAAATTAATCCACATGTTACAATGCTGTTAAAAATGGTATGAAGGTAGTGAATTATGCTAATAAGAATTTAGATTGGGAGAGACGTAATTAAATTTTATTATTTAATTGAAGATTTCCAATTAAAATAATAATAAATCTACATTTATATATTCATATATTGATTGGAAGGATTCTCACAATGGTCAATTCTTTCAATTAGATACCCTTCAAGCCCTTGGGATACCTAATACTTTCTTATATAATATAGTTGTGGCTTGCTACTTGTTGCCGTGTTGGGGTAAACAAACTTGATGTGTTTTTTTTATCTCGCAGTTGGAGTCTATGGAATAAGAAAGAAATTTGATAACTTGAAAAAAGTGGTAGCTTGACAAAAGTTGTAGAGAAAAGA